>JASFXW010000099.1:0-167918 GCA_030490835.1 Annona cherimola | reverse complement strand
ATTTTTGGTACCCTCTGCACCCCTCTTTGAACATCCTTTTGCATATCTTTAAAAAAAAATCATATTTAGAGTAATCTTGTTTATCTCTAATAGGTTAAAACCTTATAATAACTTGTCTATATCCATTATAAATCAAATTTCATCACAAAAACTTGAAATTTAACATTTATCTTGATTTATTCCTTAAGTTGTCCATAATGCTGAATTCGGGCACACTGAATTCTCAAAATCTTGAATTAATACCAAATCAAGTATTTTTTTATCTTAAATTTATATCATACCTTAATAACTACATTAATTAAATAAAATAAATATTTTCAGTATGAAATATTTATTATTTCTATTTATTTTGGTATTTTTACTCTGCTGTATAGCAGCATTCCTTTTTAGACAGCTTGAAACACGTAAATTATGGGGTATATTTATACCCATCAAAACTTAATTTTTATTTTATTTGTGTAATTATAAATATGTATTATATATTATCTAAAATTTTCAATCCAAAATTCCTTGTATAAAAATTATTAAAAATTATTTGGTGCAGCTGATCCTGCCACCCTTTCAATCCTGTCCAGGTTGATTTTCTAGATTTTTAATTTGCAATTTTCTTATCTTTTTAAACTAAAAATTGGGTCATTCCTTAATCACCCCATCATGAGTCTTCCCACAAAATTTTATGATAAAAATCATTCATTAACTATTTCTTCCATATTTTCCTTTCTAGGTCCAGATTTACTACACATGAGAGTAGATTAGATGATATAGGCTGATTAATCCCCAAATTAAATTTTATAAATCAACTCATTTAACTAAGCATATTTAATCCTTGAAATATGTTCTTTAAGAGGTCTTTTATGACTCAAAACCATGATTCCAAATCAAGAAGAAAACTTGAAAATTGAAAGGCTTAAACTCAACGGGTACTTACCCGATTTGGTTGAATCTTTGTCCCGAGCTTCTAGAGCTTTTCCTTCCCTTTTTCCTTCCCTTTTCTCCCTTTCCTTGCTGCTGGGGTCGTGTGAGGCTTGCTGAATTTTTGGAGAATTTTTTTTCCTTAGTTTCCTCTCTTTCTCTCTCTCTCTCTCTTGCTATGGGCGTCACTTGAGTTGGTTGCTGGAATTTTTCCAGCAACTATGTCCCCTTTTTTATTCCATTTAAAGTCCACATAAATGTGCAATTATCCCTTATACACTTGGATAATTTTTACCCAAGTAAAATTAAGTAATTATCTTAATGAAAAAAATCACAAAATCATGCATTGATGGGCCACCTAGCTATCCACATATGAGACATACACCTTGCTGCCCATTTTGGCATTTTCTGGCTGATATTTCCAGCCCCTTTAATCCCTCATTAACTATGCTAGAGGTTAGACTAATTACATGGGAATTTTAGAATTTTTAAAATAAAAAAATCTGATTTTTAGGTGCTAATCCACCCATCTCTTGTCATCTCAACCCCATCCTTAATTGCTTTGTCTTTTTCTCCATAAATGGGTTTCGTCCTTTTGTGATTAAGCAAATTCCTTGATAATTATCTTAATCCATTCCTATCATATCGTTCTTTATATCGTTTTATCCATCTCTCTCAAGTTTCATCTCAAACCGAATTTTCTAACTCAAGTTATGACCGCTTGAATTTATCTTTTGGATTGTAAACTAAAAATAATTAATCATGGCCTTAATCCCATCATGATTTTCATAATCCAATCCATACAAAATATTGGGCCCACCGTCGTGAGCTTACCTTTCAAATTTCATCGAAATCCGCCTCGTAGGCGTCAAGTTATGATTTTCTATCATTTTTCATCTTAATTCCATAATTAGACTTTAATCTCCATAAATTAAATCATGGTAATTAACATAATTATTCATAACATATTTTCACCTTTCAATCCTCGTTAAGCCCCTCGGGTCATACCAACTCACTTTGGTATTCGGCGATTAAATTTTTAATCACTATTCTTAATTAAAACTCTAATTGCAAAATATCATTAATCATAAAATTATCCAAAATTCATTCAAGGCATACATGTATCATAATTACATGTCAAATGCCTTCATATGAGTCCTACTTGGATCCGGATATCACAATCCTCCCCCCTTTATAATAGGTTTCGTCCCGAAACCTATTACATTTCAAATATCGGGGTAAGACTCATGTGAAATAACCAACTTATCATCCCTTTTTCTTTTCAATACTTCTATTGGCTCACCACACTTCCATTATGCTACTTTGTTTTGGTGGCATTTTTGGCCTTTGTCCATTAGACCTATTGTTCATCTCTACTGTTCCTTGTTCACACATGAGTTTCTCATTGGTATTTGTCCTTTCAATTGTTTCATTTTACACTGTTTTTCCTTGTACCTAGGGTAAATCTTAAGTTACCCATTCATCATATCAAATAAAGATCTATGATAATCATCTCCATTTTTACATATACAATCCATATAATATGAATATCTTCATTTCTATACCAAAAGAGCAAAAATGCTCTCACATACAATTTCATACACATCTTAGCAAAGACACCTTTGCTAACCCATTCATTCATAAAAATCTATAGCAATCATTTTCACATATTATCAATAATACATTCATTTTATAATATAGAGCAAAAGTTGCTCTCATATAGAGTTTCATATATGAAATCTAATACATGTCTTAGCAAAAGACATTTTTGCTAAGTTATCTATTCTTTTTCCTCTCAAAATGTCTACCATTAGATTTTTCCCATCGTAGACTATCCATTAGGAATACCGGGTACTAAACCAGTCTAAAATATTTTCTTCCTTATCTTCCTTTCCAGTTTTCATAACTAGTAAGGGTCCTTATCATTTTTTTAATCTTATTTCTTATGAATATCATAGAGAGAGAATTTTTCTCATACACATCTTTCAATCACATCGGAATTGAAAAGAACTTCGATAATCATTCTTGCCTTCGTTTTTCTTCATTTATCTACCTTTCCTTGCTATGATACACCGACTTTTGTGGTATCATATATGTAATCTCCTTTTGCTTCCATATATACTAACTAAACATGTTTTGTTATATTTTTCTGTATTAAGTTACAAAAATTTTCTATCAACTATAGCTATCGATTGAGCTGATTTTTCTTACTCTTTTCTTTCCCTACACCAAGTTCTTTAGTCTTTGGTGGCAAGTTATCTTTGCCCTAATTGTACATGTTCATTACGAACATGTATTACATCCTGGTGTCCTATTAGAAAATATTTCTTATCAATTCTTCCAAATTACCTTATTTGATTATGACCTAATAGCCATTTAGGGTTTCTTATTACTTATAAGCATTGTCAATCAATGCTTTTAACATTACATTTGACTACATGTTCAAACCTTGAACACGTTCTTGGGTTCAGTCATCTACCGCTCAGCTTGAATAAAATCTAATTCACCTGTGAACTTAGGTGAATGCTCAACTAGCAAGGCGTTGATAACCTCCCTACTTGCTTTTATCATAACATCATCAATCTTTAAGGGTTTCAGTACTAGGTTAAGAGTCATTACCTGTACCGGTCCGTCTTTTCGCGTTCTTCTAATTGGTCCTATTGGGCCTTTCATGTTTTTATCTCCTTATCATTCATTCTTATAAGAAGTGCGGCCTACATCGGCTTGTTTCCTTCCTATCTTCTTGTCTGGTCCTATTGGGAAAAATCCAAAGATTTTTAACCATTTCTATCATCTAGGCTACCCAACCTCAGGTGGCTTATCCCACGGCTTCTTTTTATAGCCGCAGTTTATCTATTCTTTCTACCTGTGAGGTATTACTTGTAGCGGTAGCACCTTCAAATTTCGATTCAAAATTTATATTAGCTCATCGTTAACGAGTCATTGGGCTCACTTGTCCCTCTCTGCCCTGGTTATTTAGCTTGCCATTAGCTTCTCTAGTTTCTTGTTAACTCATATATTCATTATTTACAACTGCCCTTCCCTTATTCAAGAGCTAAGGTGATAGGCATGTTGTAGCATGCAACATATAAAATTATGTCAATAACATTTCTTATCATAATATTCATTCATATCACACATAGTAATATGATCATTTCTGATCATAGAATCATCATACATAGTAAATTTTATAATCTAGAAAGACCAATGATCTTTTCTTTTCATATACACTTAACACTTGAATAAAATCAAATGCATTTATATTTTCATAACATCAAACATCATACATTATGAGCCAAAAGAAACTCCTTTTTTCCCTACCTTTCCCATTTTTATCTTCTCTTTTCATGACGTAAGGTCGCTTTTCCTTACACATACAGATTATGTCTACATAACTTGTCAATTTAGTATAACTATAAATTCTTAAACCAGCAATCGATTAGAAAGTTGGTACCTTGGTGTCTTCCATATGTCCACCATAGCTCTGCACCTTAGACATATATATCATATAGCACCGTCTTGTGCTATCTTATGTGAGATATGGTAAAGCCTTAGATATGGGGGGGGGGGGGGTCTATGTAGGGTTCCATAACCCGTCATCTATTCTGATTTCTTTCTATCCTTTGTCTTTACTTAAATTTTCTTACCTCCTGCTTCATCTCATTGTCCTCATATTATTTTTCCTTCATATACCATCTACACTATAAAATATAGCAAACCAGCTACATTTCCTTAAGTAACCATATTCTTGTGTCATCATTGACGCACAATATAAGACAATACACATCGTATATGTTTTATAATCTCAATCTATCTTCTTCAACATTTTCCATTTTTCTTCTATATCTATCTATCAATCTTTGTTTGGATATCAAACTCTATGATACCAAGTCTTTTCCTCCCATGCTTTTTATTAGTCCATGCTCGAATTCCGAGCTCTATGGTACCATGCCTATTCTTTGTTCAACCTTTATTTCTCCTTTTCATGCCTGTTTACCCATCCTTACTTTGATATTTTGTTACAACCTAAAAGTATCTAGTGAAAGTGTTTTTCTGGTAATAAAACAAATGTTTTTAAAGAAAATAAATGGTTCGTATATAAAAATGTTTTTAAATAAAAAATTTATGGCCCTACATTGAACCATTATTCTTTATTTTTAGCCTTTAATATAAAAAATCAACTTGACTGGAAATTGTTTTAACCTATAATACTATTATAAAGAACCTCACGCACTTGCACTTGTTGTTTATTGTATACAAATTAATTAAAATAATTTTCTATATTATACAAATATTCACCAACGTGATTATGATGGATAACCTAGACCTAAGAAATTTGAAAAAAGAAACCCTTTGAGGTATTGCATCAATATTATCAAAAGTGGATCAAACTGATGGATTGAGCAATCTGCTTCAAACCGGTTTAACTATTCCGTTAAACCGATTTCAACCATTGAATTATTATTATATTTAGTTATTTTATTTATAAATTTAATTTTATATCTTGAAATGAATCTAAATTAATGGATGGATTGGATCTTTAAATTAGTATATATTGATTATTTGTGAACGCACACACTGTTCTATAAATATTAAATTGGGTGATTTGCAAATACATCAATTTAGTTTGACCATAATTGCAAATATACCTACATAGTTTCAGAAATTGAAAATTACCCCATTTAGTTTGACCAAAATTGCAAATATACACACGCCGTTATTGTACCATTACGGTGTAGGTATATTTGCAAAGGTTTAAAAACTATATGGGTATGTTTGTAATTTCAAAAATTGAGAAGATATATTTAGTTTTTTCAAATATACTCATGTTGTAACAGTGTGGTAATGATGTAGGTACATTAACAATTATGATCAGACTATGTGGGAGTAATTCGCAATTTTAAAAATTATGTAGGTATATTTACAATTATGATCAAATTATGTGAGCATATTTGCAAATTATGCTATTAAACTATTAAAATATGAAGTATACAGTTGGACCGATGTCCACAATCCGGTTCAATTTGGTTATTATAAATTTATAATACGAGGATAAGATGAGAGCGGGAGACGAAAACATACTTGTACTGAAAATGAGGAAAAATGCAGTGAGATGTCCTAATCCGAGCTTCATCTCAACATAGACGTGAACAAATGAACTTGGCCCTTTCCAACAATATTACATTGTCAAGCTTGGAACTACGTATGTTCAGATTCCAAGCATCCACGTTCCTCGGATGGATGGGTGGTAGCGATTTAAGTTTATTCCACTGGTAATCTGACCAATTAGATGAAAAGTTTTTGGCTTAAAAGTTTTTTACCTGAGAAAAAACCATGTAATATAACAGGAATCATGATGAGAAGAAAATAGAATAGGAGATTAGATATTTAGTATTTGATATTTTTGTCGGATTGTAAGATGGAGTGGGAAGTGGGAAATAAAATATTTTAAAAAATTATGCTATTGATAGGAAATGATAATGATAAAGTTCGAATAACTAGGTTATTGTCAGGAAAAATGATTAGAATGTAAATATAAAAGCGGAAAAAATATGATTATTGATTGAGTAAATAATGCCTCATGAAACGTGCCCCACCCCATGCCATGATTTTCCATACTTGTAAAATACCAAACATCTCCTAAAATTAGAATAGATAGGTTAATTATATAAATAGTTGAGTAAAACTAATTAAAAGGTAGGGTAGTTATATAGTAAGATGTGTAAAATTAATTATAAAATAAAATAGTTTTGATAAGTAAAACATTTTAAATTGAAAAATTTTAGTGTTTAACAAACATGCTCTTAATTTAACTTTCGAGGAATAATAACAAGCGTCTTTTCGTTTATCCCTTCTTGCTCTTTGGATGGTTGGGAGAGAAACCGGAGCCCCATTAGTAATGAATTTTAAATTAAATACATTATTCATTTTTTATAATTAATTTTTTTTTGTGTTTCTTCACAAACATGTTTTCCTAAACGTACTTAATCTTATATCAAGTTTCGTAATTTTACAATATTTTTATATATATATATATTTTTAAAAATGGAATATAAATTAAGTATATTTAAAACATGTTTATGAAGAAATTTTAAAATTAACAAATAAATAATATATTTTAGCATAAAATAAATTATTGTAATGTAACCCGGCTACGGGGAAAGCCAGAGTCATCCCAGGTTCCAGACACTGCTGTTCGTTGCCAACTTGAATACCCTCCTGAGTCATTGAAGGGTCGTTCGACAATTATTGTTCCAACATTTCCATCATCCTTTCCAATAGATACGAGTATATTTGATCTCCATGATGTCAATTATCTAAGGATGCTTCTTACTGTACGGAAATACATTTTTAGCCATTCTTATGAGCAACTAAAAAATCTTTATTAGTAAGAAAATGCATACATATATAAGGTGGGGCAGAATATATACCTGTTAGGGGCAAGGCGGGTCAAGAATTTAAAATTTCTTAAAATTGCAGGTTGGGATGGACTAACTGGACTTTCTTATACCATTTTCAACTGTTGAGCCACCCCGACCCCACTAACCCGCCTACCTTAGTTGTTTAAGTTGTAAATAAAATTCTACATAAGATTTATTTCATTAACTTATTCTAATATTCATATTTTATTTAAATAATGATGTTTTACTTTGACTAATTATTAATGGGTAAAAACATAATAACATACACTATTTAAATTTAATATCTACACGTTTTTTATACTTAATAGGTTCATAAATTTTTAAAATTATCTTATTTGACTTATATTTTTTGCTCGGCTTGCTGTCTCGATACCGACTTGAAATTTATCTTGAGACCTACTCAAAAAAAGTTCGGTAAAAACCGAACTTTTTCCTGACCCAATATAAAATTAAGGGTCAAATACGATTTTTAAAATTTAGAGTCAGGGTTGGTTGAGCACATCACCTCTAGATGCGAATGTACTTCAATGTAATATCAGTTTATCATGACGTATATAAAAATATCCAAAAAAAAAAAAAGAGCTGAGCTGTGAGGTGCTTGCCTACCGGCAAGACTGCTGAGCCAATATTTGACAAATTCCTGGAGAGCATGCACGACTACCATGCATTGGTGGTGGACTCTTACTAGGGGTGTAAATAGGGTCGGGTTCAACCCCAGCCGGCATCAACCTGAACCAATTTATATCATGGTCGGGTTGATGTTTTGAAAAATCGGGTTCAACCCGACCCGATTTTAAAAGATCGGTTTGAGCTAGGTTGGGGGTCGGTCGACCCGACCCGACCTGATTTTTGCATATGCATTTTTCTTGTTAATAAAAAAATTTTGGATGCTAATAAAAGTTACCAAAAAATGTATCCTCTTGTAGTGTTTGCTTGCTAATATTAACTTTTTTTTTTTAATTCCTACCTTGTATCCTATACTTTCATTTTTGCAAATTATATTCCATTGAGCAAGGGAAAAATGTATGATAATTATGTGTTAAAAATCAGAAATAAGTTTTTAGGAATGAAAGATTTCATTTTATTTACTTTCCATTCGAGCTCCTTATTGTTTTTATAATTATCATTACTTTTGTTATTTTAGAAATTTGTGCGAAGAAAAGCTTAACTAGCATTGATAATATGTGTAATTTATTAGCCCGATTTCTAACCCGAACCGAACCGATTTGAGGTGGGTTGAAATAGGGTTGGGTTAATTTGTGAAAAGTAGGGTTGAAAGTAGGGTTGGGTTGGGATTTTATAAGGTGGGTTAGAGTTGTATTTGTCCCAACCCGAGTCAACCCGACCCGATTTACACCCCTAGCTCTTACCATGTATGCTGACTGCTTGTCGCTTGATCATTTTCCATCGGACCATTCTACTGCATTTGGAATTTTGACTAGTACTTCAAGTACCGGTCATCATATCCCCTGTTTGCTGTTGATCTTAAATTGGGATCATTTCAGTAGGTTCTGCTGTTCGGACAACTGAATACTTCTCCATTGTTGACGTTTCTGATAAAGGAAATCCATTTGGCTATTTCCCTCGAAGTGTAAGGGTTGTATACTATGTTTTGAGTATGAGAGTAGTTCCATGTAAGAGCGCATGGTGAATACGAAAGAGAATGCACATTAGCTTTACATAAATACCTACGAGCTTCATATTTATAAGTATATGAGATAAGAATTCAATGGAATCCTAGGTGGTGTCTGGATGAGGCATGAGAGAATGAGTTATCAAAGTATTATTATTAGAGAATATGTGTGAAACATTTAAAAAAGAGGCGGGTTCAAAGGCAAACGTTTGCACTTTTGCATAAAATGCAAACGAGGGCAAAAAGGTAATTTCATAGCATGAGAGTAGAATTGCAGGGAAAGTGTGAGTATGGGTAGGTGAAATAAATTATAGTACTTTGAGGTGCATGTATTTTTATGGTTATTCATACGATTTTAATAAATTACTATAGATTATGAGTGATCCATAACGTTAAATTGAATTATATTCATTCCAAATTATAATCTGTAATGTAGGACTGAAATTATAAAATTAAGAATAGTTTTATTTAAAGAAATAAATTTGAACGACGGATATAATTTAGCTTGTTTGACCATTGTTACAGATTTTACAGATTTTACGGATTTTACTGTTTTTATGAAATTCATGGGAATGATGTGTTCCACTGGTAATCTTGTACTCATTTTTCCAATGAAATAAATTTTACAAGTTATTCGAGTATCACGGATACAGCACATATGCAATTGATAAATTTTATACATTTTACGAGTTTTATAGATTATATGATTTTGATACATATTCGTTTGATAAGATAAACCAGTTATACAGTTTTAACAGCTAAAATAGGATTGATGACATTTCATGTTCACAAATTAGATAGACAATACAAATTTTACAAGAATTATGCAAAATCGTAAATTAGTATATACATGATTTATGAATTTTATAGAGTAATCAATTTGTAATGAACTGATATGACAGATTTGATGAATTTTATAGATTGTTCATAAAATTTATATGAAGTATATTATCCGTAAATGTAATACGAAAGGTACTAATAATATTAAATAATAAAACATAGATTTTTATTAAATTTTAAATAAATCTAATAATTGAATCATTTACTTAATTAATATATTTAATAAATCAATAATAATTATTTACACTTTTATTTACTGGAAAGGTAGAAATTTGTATATGTTATAAATTTTTATAATAGGCATGTATATTAATTATAGTTAGCATAAAACCCGTCCCCATGCTCATTATGCACCGATTTTTTTAACATCATATTGTGACTAAAAATGAACAAATACTATAATACTTGTGTGATTATTTATAAGTATCATTGATTTTTATTATTTCTCATAGGAGGAATTTAACTTGTAATAGGTAGTCTTAAAAAGTAAATAAATAACCGTTGTTACCTTTTTTGTGTCTCCTATGATTTACAATAATTTCTCATCTCGTACTATTAAATTTAAAATAAAATGGCACAAATTTTAAACAATTTACTTTGGTTGACAAGAAAAATTGAAAATTTTGAGACCACCCGTTATTTACTTTTTTATTCGTTTACGATTTACTTTTATTGACAATGATTTACTTTGATTTATTTACTTTTTTGTTTAAATCATATAAAATTTACAACGGCATAAAAGTGAATAAATGAACATAAATAAAAAAATAAATTAACGGCACGAATTTACAACGGAATAAAAGTAAATAAATGAAATAAATCAAAAAATAAATTAACGAGATAAATTTTATTTGTCACCTCGTGCCATTACCTCAAAAAGTAAAGAATTTGTATAAAAGTTAGGTGAGAATTTTATGTAATATTGAATTTGAATTATTTATCACAAAAATAGTTATAATTTGCGATGATAAATTTATTGTAATAATTCAGAAAATGTTTATAGCATCATTCTCCACATAATTAGTTTGATATTTATATATTTAAATACATTATATAAATGTTCTTAATGTATTTAATGTAAAATTAATGGTTTTAATTTTGCTATAGAAATGTTCTTCTTCAAATTAATTTAATATTTAGACTTAGAAATTTTGTAGAATAATTTTTCATCTAAAAATTTTAAAATTTAAATTCTAAATATATTATACAAGCGTTCTCCATATAATGATTTTAAAAATCATATCCTCAAATGAATGGTGTGAACTTTTCTATGTACTTATTTCAAATATTAAGTTTTTAAATTTTTTTTATAGTTGTGCTTCATTGTCCATAAGTTTGTTCTTTATATTTTCGCTATCAAGTTTGTAATTTAGGTCATGCTTGACAAGAAGATATATCTTCCTGTTTATTCTCTTTACTGTTGCTCTTGCATTTCTCTTTACTGCTATTCTTGCATTTCTAAATGATGACTGTCTTTACAACAAAATTCAGATATGGCATATGTTGTTTGACTGTATAGCTCTAATGTTTATAAATGTCTGCAGCAAATAAGACAAGCCAAGCAGTTCTATTAGAAAGGACTTTGATTTAGATGCACGGCAACAAAACTGGATAAAAAGAAGATATAAGAGTTTTCATTAAGAAGAAAACACTCTATGTAACATTCAAAATCTATCGAGCGTTTATCTCAATCATCTGAATTTATTTGTTGCAATTTACTATCGCCCAGCAAATTTCTGTTTTTATAATCATGTTATTATCAAGTTGTAAAATATTTACTTTATTGTATTTATTAAATCTGTTCATGTTGTTTAGTTGCTAAAGTTGCAGAAAGACCAAATCATTTATAAATAAAGATTAGTAAATTTGCATCCTAGGCTTACTTTGCTAGTAACACATGGCAGTTATATGCCCCTTCCCTCCCCTGCTTACCGCAATTGTACGTGTAGAATAGAAACATTTATTGTCAACCAGAGGAAGTGAACACAAATTGCTGACTGAATCTTAATGTTGATACAAAACAACCGCTATATCCAAAATAATAATAAAGATAAATGATTAAGTAGGTTAACTTCTGTTTTCTCATAAAAATTTACAGAGTAAGGGGGAAGGCATCCAATTGAAAAAAGGGAAAATATAGCTCTTCACTAGCAAAAACAGAATTTTTTTTCCAATCAAATCATTCTATCAACATATGCCTAAAACAGAGATCGATGTTATACATATAACCAAACAACAATTACATCCTCTTGTTGTTTCTCCGTCCCCACCACTTTTTCCGTGCTTTCTCAGCGCTCCCATCCTCACTTCCAAGTTTCTGTAGAATCACCTTCATCTCTCGTGGGCGCAGATTGTAATCCTTCTTCCATGCCTCAAACAATTGCTTCAATCTCCTCAATTCTTGATCAGGATTCAAGCTTGCCTCTGCTTGCCCTGATTTCACGTCTACCAAGAACTTGGTATCATCACTGAAAACCTGCGTCCTTTGCTCAAACTCTTGTGCCAAACGGCTAATGACACTAAGACCTGCACTTGTTTCCATTTCAATTGCTCGTGACCCCGTTCTCACCCCATTAGTGTCATGGCTGGTGACTCGTGTATGGTTGCTGCTAACATCCCAACTCTGATCTTTGTCATGGACTGACGCATCGGACTTCCATTCTGCATCATCCAACAAAGGCTCTTCTTTGCGATTGAAAGACTAGATTGCAGAGAACTCATCTGCTTCTGCCACACCTCTTCCATTGACTTCATTTTGTGCTCATACTCTAACCACCTGCTCTCATACTATTCAAGCCTTTGGTGGAGTATGTCTTTTTCTTCTTCTTTCTGCCTAAGTGCCGTGTCAGCTTTTAGAACTCTCCTCTGTAGTTCAACTAGGAACTAGGACAGATGATTTCACTAACGCCTCATCTGTCTGAGATACCTGATAAGGTATATTAGAAGAATTCAGGTATATTAGCAGAATTCAGCATCTAATACTTAAGAATCATCAATAGTCACAACATGGCGACAAGCCAATTCATCAATCTGGCAAAGAAAAAGAAAAAAGGCACCTCATATGAAGATTACCTTCTTGCTCTCAATTGTCTTTGTTGAAGTTAGCAAAGATAAATCTCCAGAGCACCTCCTAACAAGCCAGCCATGAATAACTATAACAGATACAGAGCCTTATGCCAACAGAGATCAGTTCCTTGGAACAGAAGTGTCGTGCAAGAGATGCAAAGTGAAAATGTGGCTATTAAATTTTGAAAATATAAAAATTCCAATATGAGTGCTTTTTAATATCTAAAATACTCATGTATTAATAAGTATTACAAATGGATTATATTTGACACGAAAATTTATTTCTAAATATGAAACCAACCATTGCATCGGATCATAACCCATGGATGAACATTATAAGTGTTTTCTTTTATTAAAAAAATTGGTTACATTGAATCACTCCCCTCTTGGATTTTCCAACATGAAATGCTGCTACTCTAGTCACATGTTACAACAAAATGGATCAAATGGCAATGTTGAACTGGATGATTTTTTCGACATGAGGCATCATAGATATGAATCGCCAAGACAGGGGTCCCACTTGCCAAAGTTGCATGACTTGGATGCCATATCTGTCACCATTTTTTTGTAGAGTGCTCAAAGAAGACACTAGCTTCAACTTTGTAAAGAAAATCAAATAGTGCAAGACTCTCACCTTATTCCAAACTTCAATCATGTTTTGGAGCTTTTCCTCAGGCTCCCTGATGTGCTGCAGCACTTGAATTACAGCGGACCGTTGCTCTTCGAGATTGAATGCACTGGATTCTAGCACATGCTGCAACCAAGCATAGCAGTAAATGGTAAAAAATATAACAAATTACAACTAGGAAAACAATGTAAGAAACAGACATTCCAAAACATCTTGATAAATGGATAGCAGTAATATGAGCTAGCACAAATTTCAATTTATTATTGCATGAAACAGTGGAACGATGCATAAATATAACACCACACACACAGATTAACAAAAAAAGAAAAAAAGAAAAACATGAAGGGACTATGAAACAGTGCAAGACTCTCTTCTCCCTGTTAAGTGTTATTTTACAAAGTTCACTAAAAAAATCAAGCCTTAAGAAACATGCTAGATTAAATTTTTACATTTTGTAAATTGCCTATCTCCACTGGAATTGTTTCACTCAGGTTATTATTCCGTAAGTCCAAGATCTCCAGCATAGATAGTTCAGAGATCTCATTTGGGATATTGGCCGAGAATTGGTTCTTAAAAAGGATGCTGCCAATGTGAACAGAAAGAAGAAACAAAATCCATTGATATTTATGGTGACAGCAAGTGGGAATGAAATAATAGCAATGATATGCTGAAATGCTTATAGGTGGTAAACCATGTTTAGATAAAACCAACCAGGCATCAACAAAACTTTGGAATTCATGGTACATAGAATATGAGATATGCTAAATTTGATAGGGTTTCAGAGTTAGAGCACAACTAGTAAGTTGACACTCATAAGCTCAGCTCTAGCATAAAATGAGGCTACCTAGCAGAGAGAAAGTAACATGAGTGCAAGGGAGATGCATGTCTTGTTAAGCATGAAATTTACTCAGAAATGGCACCGAAGAAGGAAAAGAGTTCAATAGGATTCACTTAAGAATTTGACATAGTACTTACAGCGATTGTAAATTTCTAAGTTTACCAAGCTCAGGCGCCAATGTCCCTTTGAAATCAAGTTCTTTTAGGTCCCTACACATTCGGTTGAACAACAGTAATATTTGACACAATTTGATCAACCAAATCAGAAATTTTCCAAATACATGTTTGTTGGAGAAAATAAGCAAGGTACAAAGCTTTAAAGAAACAAAAATTTTAGACAAGCAAAAAACTTCACAAAAAGAACATGTCTTCACAAGAACAATAGAATACAGAACAATGGGATCAAACCATCAAATGTAGATTTGTGCTCTATTAATCAAGATCACGGCACAGCTAATTGGAAACATATGGAGCTTTGTTACTTCTTCATAGAAAGTCAAAATTTCCATTCGAAAAGGGGAGCAAATTGTGATATCGTACATAATCTAGTAACCATATTGTTGGTGTAGAAATTCACCATCTCAGATAATAAGCAAGGCAGTTTTCACCCAATATTTATGAAATGAATATTATCAACTATAATATCATTCAGGCAGCCAACAAATATGATAGTGCAGTGAAAACCAATATTTCCTTATTTTTACAACATTTATTAAATTAGTTTTGGTTGAGATAAAATGCCATGACCCCTTGATTCAGACATGGAAAAAGTCATGTTGCATCCTAGACCCTCCAAAGCCAATTTTTTCACTTGAAAACAATTATTCTAATAAAATACAAAAGCATGCCCTTTTTGGACCAAAAGCATGCTTACATTCCAAAAATTTAATAATATGGACCAAAAGCATCCTTTTCCATCTGTATCTTGATTTCTGCATAGGCCAAAATTTAATTTTACATAATGAAAAGGTAGATTGTGAACAAAATCTTGTGTTCATGTCAGCTATCATAACAGGAGTAGAAGTAGATGTTATTACACTTGAGCACCTTTCATGGTTGATGCCTTTGTCACTGAATGAGTTTTCCCATTTGCAATCTGGGTGAGTAAAGTAAGTTAGATAGCAGCTGAAGATTATGATAGGGTTTCAAGAGAAATATTACATTTAAATAAACCATAGCACTTAAGTGATTTGGAAATTACGCTTGAAACTTTCGCAAATGGGTTGTGATTTCTGCTATTTGTGCATCAATATCACCCACCTATTAACACATTAAAGTGGTTGCCTCAGTCATAAGGCATTTTAAAGTATGCAAAAAACTCATCAATGAATATTTTCTACTTAAAACTTTTCAACAAAAGCAGACATGAAATGGTATAAATGAAAGAAGGGAAATATGTATTACCTTTAAGGATGTTGGAAAATTAAATTTTGTACTACCAATCATAAATATTACGAATCTAATCGATAACAATGAAAGGATGAAGGAAAATATGCTATCCTTTTTAAGATGTTGGAGATTCTGATATGTAATGTTGGCAATAATCATTACAAAATCAAGTAATATCCATAGTTTGCTTCATGTTTCATTAAAATATTGGTAGTTCTTGAAAATCATATATCTCAAGGTATAATGTCAAAATTTTAAATAGATGGATATAAGAGTAACCTGGTTGAAGAAAGCATCCATATTTGTAGCTGATGAATCATCATCTACTTCGATAACTTGCTGTCTTGGTTGATGCCGGCCCATTTCAAAAGAATGCTATTGACAAAAATTGCAGATTCTTAGGATGGGCAAAGGCAAAGATGATGCATAAGAAATTTTAATAAGATGATAAAATGAGGTTGATAGCAGTCATCTGAAGTGCTCAATTGCTTCTAGCAGCAGAATTTTCTCACATGCGAGATTGATTGTCAACTGAGTGCTTTTCTATTATGTTATTTTTTTAAAGCTAACATACATTTGAAATGAGTTTTCTATTTGGTTGAAACATGATAAATTGATAATATGCTTCTTCATCCTTAATTGTCGGTGTCATATCATATCACTTTTCTCATTTTTATACATTTTTGCCGACCATTTTTTTTATACAATACCAAAAGGAGCCTATTTTTGTTGGGAACTTCATTTTCACGCATCTCATCTAGTGCTGCACCGAACCAAAGCAATGACGGTCCAAGAAGTAATTGCAGAACAGTTTTTGTTACTTATCATCTGCCACTGCCTACTGGTATCTCGATCATATAATTCACATAAGAAGCTCGTTAATTATCATGCAGGATGCTATAAGGCTAGAAACACATGAAAACTGTAACAAGTAACAGATGGTGAAATGCGATAATTGATGAGCATTTGAAGTTCCTGGAACAAAACTACTTCAGCAAATTGTGTTACGCGTGTTGGCCAGAAACAACCCTGCAGAACATGTGGGCATCGCAAGAATGTACACCGATCTTTGTCCCTCTACTGGCGCAATAATGATTTGGGGTTTACATGTATGAGATACGCTTGAGTTCTTCAATGTGAGAGTCGGAAATTCAGGGAGTTTCTGCCGTTGAGTTGGTTGGAGTGATAGAATATCACCTAAGGTTTTGCACTGGGGGAGTTTGTCAAGATGGGTGCATCACCTTCTGTTGGAATGCTATTGCTACTGCCCATGTCCTTGGTCTTATGCAGAAGAAAGGTCCCAGCAAGAATGGTGACAAAACCACATAGTTCCGTCACAATCTGTGATGCATTTTGCGAGTCCCAATCCTGAAACGCATAAGAGATTGGGAAAACACAGCAGTTTTATAACTACTTTTTACAGAATATTAATTTCACTAGAATTATGATCTCTCAATGAACACAAGCATGAAAATACGCTAATAATGCGCCATACAACTATTTAAAAAAAACAAGAAAACAACACGGATTGACAATTTTCCAAGACTTTGACTTCAAAGAAAGCTGACATTATGTTTTGATTTACAAGTAGAATTGAATGACTATGAGAGAGAGAGAGAGAGATTCAAAAAGAGGATTTTGGCCTCAAATTGCAGTTGTATCCATTCTCACAATTCAGTGAGGCAGAGTCTGATAGGATTAACATGGGAAAAGAGAAAACTTCAGCCAGTTTCTCGTAGTTTGAATTGGGTATTGTGCATAAACTCATTAGCATAGTGAGCGAATGCAAGTTGATCACCTTGAACATGATGATGCTAGCAAGGATAGTGAGGGAAGTAAACATCACATAGTAGACAGGAGATATGACAGCAGTGTTGAATGTGTCCAATGCCTGCATAATAGAGAAATCAAAGTTCTACATAAACGCATTTTCACATAATGCAAGCAATAATGAGGCACAATTTGTTCAGTGATAAAGAATACCTTTGGCTCCATGGCGTTGTACAATGCTATAACCATGCTATATAATGGCTACCACACAGGATCAGACTAGTTCAGATATGCCCTTTACGGCATCATCTCTTATTTTATTGCAGCAGAGATGGAAGATCCTGAAAATCAGAGTGGAGAAGTATCGCAACTCTGAAAAGGACTGCCTCTGCATGATTTGCTTGGAATGGATTTGATATATTCGTTCAAGGGACATACTAGGGTGCACGGTGCACCATGTTGCACCCTAGTTATGGTGTCCTATGATGAAAATGAGGCCTACTTTGACAATGAAATCAAAATCTAACCAGTCACATTCTCTAGCGTCATTTATTTTATCATTTTACAAAAACTCATCTAAATAGTGAACTTAAGTGGGCTGTATTTGTTTAAAATATAAATAATCATGTGCAAAATTATATATAAAAAAAACACTAGAATCCATTCATAGATGCATTATACTGTTGTAATAATTTATGTAATCACTTATCCAAGTAGGAGATGTTTTAGACAGTGTAGATGTTTAAGTAATTTTAAAATTAACATATAATTCAAACAATTTCATTACATTATTTTTTTACTTTTTATAAGATGAGATCTGTGGATATTTTTTATTTGGATGAAACTTGTTTTTTTAATTAAAAAAATTAAGAGAAGTAAAACTAGGCTGTTTGATCATGTGAAATGGAAAGTGGAAACTACACTAGATAAGAGAAATAAATCTTTCCGAATAGAAGGCTATTTAAGAAAGAGCATGAGTGGAACTCACTAGAAAAAGATGTGCAAATGCTTGGGTCATCGAAGACAACACAACAAGGTCCATTAGCTGACACAGCCTGTTATGAACCATCCCATTGGATGGAATGGGATAAGATTTTCTATTCCAAAGAAAGCTTTTCACATTTCCCATATCACTTTTCTCATTCCTTATATAATCTGTCATTTCCTAATTCATAACAACCCTACTTTTTAGTTTTCATATTTTCCATTCTGCCTTTTCAATTCTCATTGCACAACAACCTCTCCTCATCCAAATCCAATTTCATTGAATGCCTCCAAAGAGGGCGAGAAGCAGCCTATATGGTGGTGATGATGGGTATACTTCTACGGAAAAACTGTGCATATGGACTGCAAAACAAGAAAAGGAAGGAGGAAAAAAAATAAATTTCTACCAATCACTTCACCCTTTAGGTTGTAGCCCACCCAACCAAATAAGCATATATGGCCACAGTAATCTCTTCTTAATATTTTTCTAGAGTATTTGAAGAATGTGGATTACCTTGTTCAAATAGTTCATTTGCAGCACACAGCAAACAACAACAACGGCTGCAAAAAACCAAGTCTGTAGGTGGATGAATTGATTTCTTCCCTCAAATGTAAGCTTTAGAGCAATCCCAACTGCTTTCACACTCATAACATACAGAGAAGAATAGAATATGAGAAATGTGGGGAATTGAAGATGATGTATCTCCATGGAAGATTATGTTTCAAAGTCCTAAAAAATGACAGCGTGGCATGCTTTTTTCCACAAAATGTAGGATTCAAGGTACTTCAGGTTGAGTGATGAACAAGCTAATGCTTATTTGATATGGAAAAGTCAAGAAAGTTGAACTCATGGTGCTTTCAACTGCAGTGAGAACATCAATCTAGACCACGATTTGGAGTGCATCTGAATGCCAACTCAGGAATTTGAAATTTTCTCGAAACATACCGTAAGGGAGCCCATGAGAGAGCAAATTGCAACATATACCACCAAGTGTGTCTGGCCATACCCAGGAACAAAGCCAAAAATGAGAACAAGAACCAGCACCACAACTAGGCATGTGTAGACAATGAATGCTGGCAGAAACAAGTACCAATATCTTAGTTTAAGAAAACACAAGAACAGTAGGAAAAACAGAAAAATCTCCCAGAATGAAGTCCGACTTCACTCATTTCAATGGACAAGAGTCACCAGACTGATAATTTAGTCCATTTCTTGAAACTGACATGATGCAGTTTTCATATCCATGCATCTGTGCCACAAATCAATTTCAATAAAAAAAAGTTCAAGTCACATTTTCCAAATTGTGGCATGGCATATTTCTGACTAATGTCCTTCTCTTTAATCTTAGCTGAAATTGAAAGGTAAATAGCCAGTAATCCATTCACGCTAAACTTTTTAGATATATATGCAACAAAATAGTTAAGTAGGATTCATAGGTCAAGTAGCATCCTTTGTGCTTCTTGAGTTACCTGGCTCAGTTGCAAGGTGCCATATTTCCTTTACTGAGTGAATTGCTCTTTCTTGTGGCGCATGCAACACAATGCTTGTAGACCCAACCATGCACAGAATGCAGCCGAGAACACCAAATATATGCAGTTTCTCATTCAAAATAAAATGAGCTAGCACTGCACCGCATGACAGAAACTTTCATGGAAAACAATGAGAAGAAATCCTCTTCTATTCAGCCTTTCATGTCTTAGTGTCGTGACATAACATACCTGACAATGATACTTAGTGCCCCCAATGGAGTCACAAGAATTGCTGGAGCAAAAGCATAAGCAGCAAAATTGGCTACTTCACCAAAAATCACTGCCATGAAGAACGCAGTTAGAAGTTGCACAAATTCACATTAAAAAAAATTTCGCAAACAGTTGATGAAGCCTAGATCTCCAACATGAACAGATGCAAAATTTGAAAAGCATAGTAAATGTACTACATGAACAAAAACATTAAGGCAACGAAGATTTTTTTTTTTACCAAAAAAAATTTCTTTTTATGTGCTTGGAATAGGTTTTTCATTGGCTAAGGGCATGTTTGGGAAGTGATAAAACTTTTGGATGAAAAGTTTTTTATATAAAAGTTTTTGAAATGATGAGGAATAAAGAAAATAAAGTTAAAATCAATAAGTTATTTATATGGGTAGTTGTGTAGAAATAGGATAATTGTATAGGAAGATGTGAAGAAATGATTAAAAAATTGGATAGTTATAGAGAGTGAAAAGTTTGGTCTGAAAAGTTTTGTTGTGAAAAAGACACACTCAATTTTAAAATTTTAAAAAGAAAAAAAAAATCCCCCCAGGGTAGGAAATCTTTTAGTTGGTAGTCAGCCACTCCATCCTTGTTTTGCTAATTACTTTGGAAGCTCAGAAATTTACGAAGAATTGACCACTATAGACTTCATAACTCAACCCACAAACAAAATCCTTACAATCTACTATGAAAATCCAAATGGAGGATAGTATCCTAATGCATTGATTCTGTGAGACATTACAAAACATTACAAAGGGGAATCAACTATAGCAGATGTAACTTTTAATATAACAAAATTGAAATACTAGCAAAGCCAGTTTGAGCATTGTCCATTCTTGGTGACTTTTCCTGTATAATGCGCACCTCACTAGATCAGGTCATTATAAATTAGTTATAATGGAAACATGCAAAAGCATAAGTTTAATACATAGACAAATAAATTAATTAAAACAAACGTGGTTTTGGTCTTAAGTCAGAAATAAACTTGCAGATACATCATGAAAATGGAGCTGCCAAAGGAATTATCATGAATAGATTACTGAGTTCAGCTCATCCTTCATTGATGGTTTCTCAAGAGCAGCTTAGATGCTTGTGCGCGTGAAAGACATCCATCACAAGATTGCATTTGAACCCAATCACAAACTGAGTTTCAGATTTGAGGGCCCCATCGACATGCAAACCAGACAATGATGGACTAAAAATTGGCCACCCACAGCTTGCATTCAGGACATTTCATGCAAGGAGTTGGTTACAGGTCTTCAACAGAAAGAAAGGCCACAGAATTACGCTTTTGAATCATAAGTTCTCTGATGCAATGGTGTAGGATAAAAGACTAAGCCGTAAGATTCAACTTACTTGTGACCATCCCTACCCACCATAATGGCTCGTATAGGTATGAATATCCACCTGATCCTGAAGAATCAGAAACAAAAAAAAGGTCATATTCCTTTGATCCTTTCATCGCAGAACAACTAATCTCATCCTTCCATCACCTATACACAGCAGTATTTCTGCTGGATTTGGTATTAAAGGAAAAGGGAAGAGAGGGAAGACCTGATTGATTTCTTCACCACATTACCAATAGTAGTTGATATTAGATTGATTACCTCTCAGCGGCCAATTTCAATTCAGATCAATTTATATAAAGAAATTTTACATCGGGTCTTGAATTCACAAAATTTCAGATACTTAAGATGAATTCTACCAAGCAAATAATTAATAGAGAGAGTGGAATTACCGAAAGTAGATTGTTCATGTCGAGAGTATATCAACGATAGTGTGGGGATGTAGAAATGTACAGAGAGAGAGAGAGAGGTAAAGGGGAGAAGGAGATGGCTCCTACCTGGACTGTGGCCGGATCTTAGGCACGGTGGACGATCGTGTGCGATGAGACTCGAGAGGGAGCAACAGCAGCAGCAGGGCGAAGGGCTCGCGAGCAATGGAACGCGGGAAGGAGCAGCAGCAACAGCAATAGGGCGAAGAGCTCGCGGGCAATGGGATGCGGGAGGGAGCAGCAGCAGGGGAGAAGGAGATGGCTGCTACCTCGCGTGCGGCCGGATCTCAGGCATGGCGGACGATCGCGGGCAACCAGACGCGGGAGGGAGCGGCAGCAGTAGGGAACAGGAGGGACGAGGTAGGGAGGAGGGAGAGAAGAGAGACGGAGAGGAAAGGGAGGGAGCAACGCAGCAGAGAGCGGGAGGGATGAGGCAGGAAGGAGGGAGAGGAGAGACGAAGAGGAAAGGTAGGGAGCAGCGCAGCAGAGAGCGGGTGGGATGAGGGAGGAAGGAGGGAGAGGAGAGATGGAGAGGAGAGGGAGAAACGAGGACTGAAGCCAACATCTACACGCGGGTAGATGTTTGTCCATTCCGTTTTTGCCCTTGCAAATCTCAGCCGCAAGTTTTAAATGGACGGTGGATTAGGCATTTTCACGCTTATTTTATTTGCAAACGTTTTCATTAAAACCGGACTCTTTAAAAAATGAGTGTAAGTTATTCTATATGTATCTCTGTAGCCTATTTATCATAATAAATTGTTCTCTCTATGATTATTTTTATTCTAAGTTGAAGGATTTTTCACGTAAATTTTAGTATCTTTTATATGAAGCGTGATCTTTTCACACCGGTGTGAAACCGAGTGGGTTTCAAACCACGACTCGTAGCTGTGCGATGCGGGGAGAACAATCCTGAACGTCCAATGTCTGTTGCGGACTGAACACCGTCTGACGTCAGACCATGTGCGGGCAGGTCCCTTTGCTAGAGGGACCTTTGTGTGCAGGTCCCCCCCACTCTCTCTCTCTCTCTCTCTCCCCCCTCCCAAATCGCGGTCTCTCCCCTCCGACGCACTTGCAAGGCAGCCATTTCCGCTCCCACGCACCCATGCACATGCAAGGCAGTCATTTCCTCTCCCACGCACCCTCTCTCTCTCTCTCTCTCTCCCCCCTCCCAGATCAACACACAACCTACTGTCCAAGCTATAAAACAAGCTTCAGAATCTTATTAAATCTTACATCTAAATTTTCATGAATTTGGAGTTTATTATTCGCTGGTGCAAGAAGATCATTGATTTCTTCATTATATATCTCCATGTAAGAAACACGAATTAGAAATTCACAGTCAGTTGCCTGGGAACATCAAAATGTCCACTGATCAGTACTCCAAGAATCTTAGAATTGTAACAGGAGACCACTGAGACATCTCAGACAAATTGACGTGAATACCATCTGAATTCCTCGGAAAATATCCCTAATTGCCAGGTGAATGATTCCAGGATCACTTTCAGAACCATTCATGGTGAAAATTTTCCCACTGCTTGTCTGTCCATAAGCAAATGCAGTTCCTGAAAAGATTGCCGAGTCAATGAAGAAAAACACATGCGTTTGCTGAAATTCCGTCTATGCAGTTCTAGAATGAAAGAAATCTCAGCTACTGTGCATCGCCGCAAACAATTGCTAGGTACAACTAAACACTGTCATCATCAAATTCGGAGTCGGAATTCAAAACCAGTAATGCATTGCTCCATTGTGCTTCAAAAGCGTAGATGGAATCCTGATCATTGGGGGCAGGGGATCTGGGTGCTTGAATTTGTAAAATACTTCAATAATTAAATTCAAGTTGTAAAACGAAATTCGAAATGTCTATTTCAAATTTCTGCAAATTTCATGGGATATCATGCGTGGGTGGGATCCGACAGAAGAAAGCTGCAAGATAGGACACACTGGAGATGCCAAAAAATTGATCAAATGCAGGCACCTTCTTCATCAGGTGGATGAAATTTCGTCTAAATCCAAGCGAAATTTCACCCGCAACTTGCAAATGAGCTAGATTGAAAAAGACGAATCTCGAAACCAAGTGGAAATTGCCACTGAAGTAGCAGAACAAGCTTCTGAACTTGTTCTAGTTTTCCGAGGACAAATGCAGTGTTCTTCTGGAGCTTCACTACAATGATAACAGACCAAAAGCAAAGAAGAAAGCAACGGTGGGACTTCCAAGAGGCTTTTGCAGAGAAATCCGGTTCTCTTCCACCTTCCAGTACGTGGCGTTGGATGCTTCTTGGCTGGCCGGCGGCCGGACGCGGACTGCGACACTTATCTTCTCCATGAGTGACGGAGCGAAGAAGAGGAAGAAGAACAAATTTTTCAACTTCGGGGAAAGAGCGGAGTGGAAGGGTCGTCGCATTTTTTTTTTCCGTAATGGCTGCCTTGCAAGCAAGCAGCTGCAATGGTGCGTGGGAGGGGAGGCCGTGCGATCTGGAAGGAGAGAGAGAGAGAGAGAGAGAGAGAGAGAGAGAGGGAGAGAGGGTGCGTGGGAGATGCGGGGAGAGAGAGAGGTACCTGCACGCAGTCGGTGGACCTGGCAGAGGGACCTGCCCGCAATTCTCTCGCTGTCAGAAGGTGTCCAGCTCGTCCGCCCTCCTCGACGTCCCGGATTCGTCTCCCCGCATCCAACGGCCAGCAGAGATGGTTTGAAACCCACTCGGTTTCACACCGGTGTGAAAAGATCACGCTTCCTTTTATATAATATTGTTGTTGTTTATTTAATTCTGTGTGCTTTCATTTTAATCCATTTCAACCTGAATAATATTTTCTAACACGAAGAATAACAGAATTTTTTACATAAAAAAATGTAACAGAATTTTCTTGTCGTATCGAGGTTTTTATGTCTGAGTTTTTTGCTATTTCTTCTGGTGCCAGGTTTTCGAGCCCTCTCGCAGCTGTTCTCTTTGTAGCTCTTTTTGGATTTGGGCTTTAAGCACTAGGATTCCCATGATCGTTCCTGGTGAGAAGATGGAGCACCACTGGTGCTAACTATGTGCTCTGGTCATTTCCAGCCACAGCTGATGGACGTTTGTAACAAAGTAACTGTTGAAATTAATCAGATTGGCTTCGAAAAAAAATATATATGGGAAATAATCCAGTACGTGCGACTGCACCATGCAGTCCATGCACTGTGGGCCCCACTTGATCATAAATAGAAAATTCACCCCACCCATTGTATTTAGAATTGTTCACTTTATTAGCATACCAATTTTCATCCAAATCCAATATGTGTGTAGTCCCCATCTTAAAATGGTGCAAAATCAACGTAATAAAATAGTTTAATGTAAATATCAAGTTTAAAGTGGTTTTTTCAACATCTAAACTGTCTAAAGTATGATTTATATATGGATAAATGAGTGTATAAAGTTTCATTACAATCTAATATGTGTGGGGTCCATTTTACAGCGGACTGCACCGTAATTGCACAGGATCGGATCTCTATATATATATATATATTTATATAATTCCTTCATTTTAGTATTTTGACACTTTATAGAAAATTCCCTCCATCCATTATACTCCGCGTCAATTATATTGTAATGAAATTTTTTTTTCATTTGTTTATTATGCTTTGCATGGGCCCCACCTACGAATATATAAATCAACATAATAAAATAATTTGATATTAAATTTTAAATTTTAAAATTGTATTTTCAATGTCTAAATCATCAAAAATGTTATTAATATATGAAAAATAATTCTATAAAGTATTGTTATATTCTAGTACATATATAACTGAATCTAAGCTTTTTCATAATTTACATTTAAATATATTTTTCAGCAAATATAGCCAATGCATATATTTTGATTTGGATGAAGGCAAATTTCACATATACCTATAATTTTATCCTTAGTTTTAGTTATACCCATCTACTTTCAAAAATTCTAAATATATTCATGTATTTTGCTTAAAATTTTATTCAAATTTGTGGCTCCTTATTAAATGACGAATATACTCAAACTCTAATTATAATTTTAAGTTAAAAATTCACATTCAAATGATTTTTTCATACTTTTATAGCTATAATACCATACTTTTACAGATATGCAATCCTGAATGTGATTTTTATTTCTAAATTTAGGAATATTTATTTAACAAAAAAGGTTTTGACATATTCACTATTTCATATATGGGCATAGATACGTATAAAATTTTGTGCAAAATGGATGAGTATATTTAGAATTTTCAAAAGTTCATAAATATAAGTGAAATTATAGTTAAATTTCATGAATGTACATGGAATTTTCCCTTATGCAAATAATTATAAATATAATAAATGAAGTAGATTTTTCATTAAGCATGAAAATATTAAAAACGGAAAGAGTTACGTGAAATTGGTTACATGAAGCAAAGTCCAAATATAATTAACGTTAAACTAAGTGAATATATTTGAAATTAATTTTCTAAAAATAATTATAGAGAAATAGAGAACCTCATGCATTTGTACTTATGATTAAAATAAATTTCAAAATCATACAAATATTCATGAAGGGCAATATGATGGACGGCCTGATCTGGAAAAAAATCCCTAGGAGGTATAGATTGCACATGATTACATAAGAACATCGGCCTACTTTATATTATTTCATGAAGGGTTCTACATTCAGCAATCCAGTTCACCAGATTTTTGAAAACCAGTTAAAATATACCGGGAGCATTATTATATACGCCAGCATGTATTTTAAGCTAAAATGCAATATTAATTTAATTTTTTTAATTTCTTCTTCATAAATATGTTTTCCTAAGTATATTTAATACATCTATCAAGTTTTGAAATTTTACTATACTTTGTCATATTTATTTTTTAAAAATATCAATTTCAAGGGCATTTAAGTCAATTTCCACCCCTTAAAAACTTAATTTTTAAAAATAAAAAATAAATACATAAAAGTATTGTAAAATGACGGAATTTTGTATATAGATTGAATACACATTAGGAAACATGTTTATGAAAGAATTAAAAAATATAACTAATTATAAAAATAAATAAATATTGTATTTTAGCTTATAATACATCATGATGTATATAATCAAACTCCAATGAGCCCACCCAAATGATGATAAATTAATAGAACTAGCCTGACTTTATATCATTTTTTAAGGGTTTCACTTTCAGAGAGCTGGCTCATTTTTTTATTGGTATTTATATACTGAAATAATTGATATTCGACTCAAGCATCTTTACAACTTTTACACTACAAAGGGAATTCTTTATAAATACCCCCGAGCCGGGAAAAGGTTTATAAAACCCTATTACTAGGAAGAAATTACAATTATGTCACTCACATTATATGGGAATCGAAATCATGCCGGCACCAAGGGTGCCATCAGCAATGTACCACTAACGCCATACGTCCCGGTAAGAAAAAACGGTGGCCACCCCCACACCCACCGTGCTTTTAAAATCATTTGTTAAAAAATTGAATTTCAAGAATATGCAAACCGACCATGCTTTTAAGTCATTTGTTTAATCAAAAAACTGAATTTCATCAACATCAAAAATATGCATAGACCTCCTTGAGAAATCAATAAAATCAATGTAATAAAATCATTTGATTTATCTATCGATTTCAAAGACGGTAGTTCCACATCCAAACCTTCAAAGATAATGTTCCATTATGAACGAATGATTATATGCATCATTATACGATGACTGAATATTACTTTTTTCGTAATTTATAAATAATTACAGATGTTTTTAAGGTGGTCCGGTCCACTCAATAATAGATTGCAATGATCTTTATTGTGGTTTCAATAATATCTTTACTACTACTATAGAACAACTGATTTTAAACAATGCCAACAATTTAATTTTGATTTCGTTATTAAAGTGGGGCCTATCTAAGAGGTTATAAAAAATTTCCGAACCTCAATTCCTTTGAAGTGAGACCCTTTTATAATATTCTATATATGGGGGGTGATCTTGTTTGCCCCCATAAACATATTTTTTCGTAAACTAGTTAATCTAGATATAATTAATGTACAAATCAAGTTTTACAAATTACATCTCATATTATTGTTATTACAAGTTGTTTCTTATTCCTGATTTGTCAGTGACTTGTTAGGCTCTACATTTAATGCTCTTTACCTTTTTTTTATCATCAAAAATTTCTGATGGGAAATCCTCAACTCCTCCTAACTAAAACCATATGGTGAGTAATGAGAGGGGTTGTTATTAAAAGTTCCATTAAGATAATCATTGTCAAAAAATAATATCTAAGATATACAGGATGGTGGGTTTTTCCACCACATTTTCAGTTGTATCCCCTGTCAAAGCCATTTTAGCTCAAGTATGAGTTGTAGTATTTCCTAAATGCAAAACATGAGTGAAAGAGATGTTATCTACAGTAGCTGCTACACGTTTGATCAGACTCACCAGTGATCATAGGTAAGAATGAACACTGTCATTGCCATTGAGAAGAGTAATTAGGAGGAGGGAGTCACTCTCTACCTGAATATAATGATGTTGAAATGCAGAAACTTGCTTTTTAAGATTGCTTATGCCTCCATCATTATTGGGTCTATCAAACCATTCAATAACCATGTCTTGGCCACGATAAAATCTCCATTCCAGTCCCGAATGATAGCGCTTATGCCAATTTTCTTACTGTTCATATCATTGCCAGCATCCACATTTATGGTGTATTTAGGAATGGATAAACTTTTGATAAAAAGTTTCTAGAGTAAAAGTTGTCAAATGATGTAATATAATAGGGGTAATGATGAGGAGTGAAGAGGATAAAGTTAAAATAGATAAGTTAGTTACGTTGATAGTTGTGTAGAAATGGTTGAAAAGTATAATAGTTGTATAGAAAAATGTAAAAAATTGATTAAAAAATATAATAATTATGGATAGTGAAAGTTTTAGATTAAAAAGTTTTAACTTGACATTTTCTACTCATTGCCAAACACATCCTTAATTTGAAAATCCCATCTACTGGTTTCTACCATTGAGTAGCGCTTGGTTACAAATTTTGACAAATCTGGCAGAGTTAGCGATCCATATGTAGTTTGTAGTCCATCTAGGCACATCTGGCAGTGATAACTTGACGCCATCAACATAGAATTTGTTTCTAATATGCCATCTTCTTCAGCATATACACAATAAAAAAAGAAAGGGGTAGTTCATGCCTTGTTTTCAGACATGATGAAAGACATCCCCCATGTTTTCAAATACCATTCCAAAAGTTAATTGAGTAATTTGGGAGTGTAAGGTGCACCTTGTGCTAAACAGATCCAAATAGATGGAACCAATCTTCTACATCGTCATTACATAAAGAGCAAGTAGTAGTTACGAGAATTCCTCTTTTGGCCAACTAAACTTTCATTGGCAAGGAGTCAAGGAGCAACCTCCGAATCATATTTCACCTTGAAAATGCCATCATATTCCATTGACCGAAAAACTTAGTCCTCCTCATCACAAGCTAGAAGTAGATTGGAATTGATAATCCACCACCCCTCATCTCCCACAGTGCTTTTCATCTTTTCTTCATTCCAACATCTATTTTTCCCATCAATAAAATTAGCAACCTTGCATCCCTCGTCAATTGCTGATGGTAAAGGGCCAACTCTTCGTAGTGGCATAGTGGTCCAGCTATCGTCCAAAAAACATATTGTTTACCCTGCTCCAAATCTCCATTTGTAGAAACTTGAAGGCCTTTAGGAGACTTTTCCATGTGAAGGAATCCCTAGGCTTGGATTTGCAATTCCAAAAGTTTCCGTCTAAAAAATATCTAGCTTTCATGACCTTGAACAAGAGGGAATTTGAATTTTTAAGAATTCTCCAACCTTGTTTGGCTAAAGAGTGCAATGTTGAAGAAATGTAAGCACCTGAAGCCCATGCCACCCTCTAAAGTGGATTTACACATTGTTTTCCATGCTACCCAACTAATTTTGTGTTTGCCATTTCTCTCCCCTCCCCCCACTAGAATCGGCTCGTTAGAGCTTCAATATCCTGATAAAGCGTCTTAGAAAGGAAGAACAAACTCATGTCATAGTTGGGAATGACTTGTGCCACTACTTGCAATAGAACTTCCTTGCCTTTCGATTATAATAATTTCACTTTCTAGCTCTATGTTTTCATCTAGACTCTTTCTTTAATATAGTTGAAGACTTGAGTCTTAGATTTTTCCAACTAGGCTAGAAGCCCTTAATATGTTTGGATTTGTCTACCATCCAATCTAAGAAGTCCTTCCATCTCCTCTTTGACTTCCAATAGAGTGTTGGTACTGAAGAATTAGGTTTTTTTGTCAATGTTTATATTTTGGTCCGAGCCTACTTCATATATTCTGATAATCTCCATTAAATTGTGTTTCCCATCTTTTTGTTTTGAGAAAAAGGAGAGCATCATCAATGAAGAACAAATGGAAGATTGCGGGTTCGTTTGTGCCAATCTTCATTCCATGTAATAAACCTCTTTACCTAATGAAGAGAAAAGGATTGAAGAGAAACTCTCGGCACATAAAAGGGATAAATGGGGACAGAGAGTGTCTCCTTGTCGAATACCTAATGCTCTTTACCTAATAGTCTAAAAGGATCCTACTGGTAATGGTAAAAGAGGAGTTGTAAGGGTAGGTTAAAATTAAAATTTGACCAAATATTTGATTAGCTAAACATTCTAACTGATCAACTCTAATATATTTTATAGACTATAGAAAGATTCTTAGAGTTTGGTAAGATGAATATTTTTTAAATTGACTAATCTATTTTCAATTTCCAAGCCTTTTTTGTGTAAGAGTGATTCAATACATCCAAACTACATGGAGCCTCCACAAAACCTGTCTTTTAAGTTTAAAATATTTTTAGAAACTAGACCATTTATTATGTTTTAACCCATAGTATAAAAATTATATTTTGCAAAAACATAGCATTTTTGAGAGCAGATATATAATTATTAAAATTTTTGAAAAATATATAGTATATAAAAGTTTATAATTGTATAATTTTTGGAATGATAGATAACAAATATGATAAATAGTTTTGTGCTTGAGCCACCTTTTATGGACAGAATCATAGTAGAATCCCTCCAATAAATATATTTTTATCATAGATTAACCAAGCTTACTAGACACGAACTAAGTGAATCGGGATGAACTGGGCAAAAGTCTAATAGATGTGGTTCAGGAGCTAACTGAGTGAAATTCGATGTGGCTTGTGACTCCCTAAAAATTGTATAAAATAGAAAGTATGTAGATAAGCTGAATTCCACATTGAAAAGTAAGAAAATTCCTAATAATTTAACTGTAGGTCTTAGAGATAAGGTGTGATATGTTTTAAAATTGTATAGCTAATCTGTAGACCGAAATGAACAATATTACACTCCAAAATCAAGTTCAGACAAGATAGTTACAAGGTGAAAAAAGGTGAAAAAACTGTACCAATTTCTTCTAATCCAGTTTGCTATCATTTGACATAGTTTTTAGATTATGTGGTAAAGGGGTTGTTAACCTCTATATGAAATAACGAATATTCCCGAGCCTAATGTAAAAGGGTTTCCAGAGAGAAAAGAAAGGACGACGAGGAGGCGTAGTGCACTAGAAAGACGAAGTAAGTGAAGAACCAAGGCTCATGTGAGGTATCGGAAGAGACAAAGGAGCTTAGTTATGCTTAGAGTGTTCATGGTCAATCTATCAACCCGCTCATCTAACTTATTTATAAATAAGTTTGGGATAAAAATTTTAAATAAATGAGCTATGCTCCGCTGACTCATTCAACTATTTAATTAAATAAACGAATTATGGTTGAAATTTTATAATCTATCAACCACTTTAGTAATCCTTTTAACTCGTTTAACCCATTTAATTCGTTTAACTCATTAAAATTATATATATTTAAATTCTTTGGTTATTTTTTCTCGTTAAGTCTTTTTCCCGTTACCTAATTTTCATTTTCTCATTGCTACCCTAATTTTATTTCTCTGTTACTATCCTATTTTCATGTTTCTTGTGCCGAAAAAACTCTCTTACCTCTTCATATGAGATCACCGTTTACTAGAGTCTGAGTTTTCAAGTCGTCCGCTATACAACTTGCCAACTCGTTTATTAAATAGATGGTAAATGGATTGGAGAATATTTTTAAATGAGTTAATAAATGGATTAAGACTGAAATATTTTAAATAAGTTAGAATTAGGATTAAGCTCTACCAAGTCCAACTCGATCTGTTAACGCAAATGTCTCATCTTGCAATGTCAGGAACAAGGATGTGAGATCAGTAATTTCATGTTGGGGGCTCCACCAGTGTAACCCCTTAATTTTTAAGATTTTAATTATTGATAAAAAATTCGATCCACTAATTATATTTAACATCATCTATTTATCTCCTAACCAAGTTTTATCATGATTTAGTATGTTTATAGTCCGCATTTATTGAAAAATAGATATATTCATGTGTAAATTATGAAAAACACTTAGATTCATTTACACATATGTTACAATATAATAATATTTTATAAAATCATTTATCCACATAGAAATGATATTTTAGACAGTTTAATATTGAAAATGCAATTTTAAAATTGATATTTAGCATTAAACTATTTTATTATGTTAATTTTCAATAGGGGTGCAACTTGGTCCGGGTACCCGTGGGTCGACCCGCTGGGTACCCTAAATAGGGTAGGTTCAGTTCTATAGAACCTACCCGTAGGGTCGGTTCGGTTCCTCATGGGAAATACCCGTTCAAATTCGAATAGGGGTCAGTTCTTGTTCTGGGTAACTGGGACCGAACCGGATTTCATATTATATATATATATGGGAAATAATCCTGTGCATGTGACTGCACCATGCAGTCCATGCACTATGGCCCCACTTGATCATAAACAGAAAATTCACCCCACCCATTGTATTTAGAATTGTTCACTTTATTCGCATACCAATTTTCATCCAAATCTAACATGTGTGTAGTTCCCATCTTAAAATGGTGCAAAATCAACGTAATAAAATAGTTTAATGTAAATATCAAGTTTAAAGTGGTTTTTTCAACATCTAAACCGTCTAAAGTATGATTTATATATAGATAAATGAGTGTATAAAGTTTCATTACAATCTAATATGTGTGGAGTCCATTTTATAGCGGACTGCATATCGGATCTATATATATATATATATATATTATTCCCCAGCCGGCCGGCCCTAATTCCTAATTTCCTATTCAACTATTCGCCTATTCCTACTTCCCATCCCAATTTCCCGATGTTGTTTTCTAGTTTCCCCAATTTGGTGCTTGGTGAAGAGGAAAGGAAGTGAAATGACAGAAAAGGCCCTCCGTCTGCTCCCTCCGGCGATCCCAGAACCCTACTTCTAGTAAATCCTAATCCCTCCTCGTTTCATTCTCTCGATCTCTCTGTTTCCATGTCCCTTCTGCCCGAAAACCAGCTTCTCTCGTTCTGCTTTTCAAAATGTAGCCTTTTCCGAGAACGAGACGACTCCGATCTGAAGTAGATTGAGATCTTGTTCCCAGCGGGTCCTTTTCTAATGCACTTCTGCTTGAGGATTGAGTGATGTCGGTATTACTATTGACTGGGTGTTGAGGCATCTAAGCAAGGAATCAGTTCGAGATGCTCGGTCGCTTTAGTTAGGTTCTGGATTTTTGCTCAAGTATTGGTTTTTGATAATGGAGTAAGTCGGAAGTTGAGGAGCTTACAATCTGGTACTAGAAATGCAAAAACTAATTTGCTAGGTGGAGCTAGTGGGGATCTCTACTAATGACATTTTCTGGGGTCGCTCATTTGAGAGATCTAGGCCGTTGATTGCACTGGGCCCGCCATTATAGCTAAAGCTGAGATGAAATTGCGTTCTACGCATTGGAATAATCTACGAGACCACTGGCCCTAGTCTAGATACGAATTGCGGGAATTACTTTGTCTATCCTGATGAATGGACCCAGATCTCTTGGAATTGTGACAATGGCAAAAAATCCGCTGCCGACAGACAAATGAAGATGTTCTCGTTGTATAGTTTGGAGATTCGGGCACGTAACGTAACTGAAATATTCCTCTTTGCAAAGCATTGTAGAGTGAGGTGGACAGGATTGTTTACTTAGTTCATTGGGCTTACGTCTCTCTTTTTATAACAACCTTAGTGACTTGGCTGGCAGAAAACCTTCTGTGTTGATCTATTGTTCTTATATTTAATTATTCCTCTTGTTTAATGTATTGAAATGTATGTTCTGTTGATCCTTACTAGTCTTTAAAAAAATTGTTCTTAATAGGAACCGATTTTTGAGCCGAACCTGAACCGACCCGTTCTTGAGAAAATTGAGTAAGGTAGGTTCCGGACCGACCCGGTCTAAAATAGGGTAGGGTAGAGATTTTTACAAAGTGGGTAAGGGTAGGTTCCATCCGTACCCGGACCTACCCGACCCAAGTTGCACCCCTAATTTTCAATAGGGCCCATGCATAGTGATTTTAGACAAATAAAAGATTTTCAAGATATTATAAATAATACTAAATACAATAAATAAAGTGAATTTTTCATCCATCATTAAGATTTTAAATATACGAGGAGTTATATAAAAAATTAGTTTCATAGAAGCAACACCAAAATATTAGTGTTTTCAGTCTTTTTTAATATTCTTTTATTTTTCAATTTTATTTGGACTTGTACATATTAAAATTTATTATTTTAAAATTTTAGATTTTTAATTTCAAAAATCAACCATTTTCACCCACTTTCAAAATTAAATGGGGGTGACAACTATCGATCTTTGGAAATTTAAAAATAGATACAAAATGAAAATATTAAATTTCAGTATATATATATATGGATTACATGTGGGCCTACATAAAAACAAAAACTAAATAAAAAGGCTCAAAGTATACCGAAGTAAAAGTAGTTGTAAGAATCTTACCCATATTTGAAATAATACTTATTGTAGCACCCGTCGGGAGCGCTACGATGGGCTCGGAATGGTTTCCCGGGCCTTAGAAATGTGAATCGTGTTGGATAGCAACGTGAGCTTGGATTTCCTGCATTCATATGGGGTAAAACGTGTTAGGCTTCGCGTTTTTTAGAAAGGTTGGCGTACGGGTGTTTTCTTGCGGGTTCGGCAGCATTACGGCTAAGACGGGGCTTTCCGTACACGGGTCAAGTCACAAATCCGGCAGCATAACGGCAGCGTATTATGCTGGAATCCGTGAACCCACGTGCACCCATCTTGCCGGGGCATTAACTCAAACACGCACACACAAAATAAAGAAAAACGGAGTCGCCACTGATCTTTAAAGGGAGATCAGCCCCTATTTGATGAAATAAGGCACTTAATCACACAAAGTTTGGGTTCCGGCCTGCGGATTGAAGCAAATATGGAGAAATCTGCCAACCCGAGGCGGTTTACATGGCGTGAAAGGGGAGAAATAAAAAGATTTGGGAGAACGGGAGAAATGGAAAGGGGGAGCGTAGAGAGAAGCTTGGAGCTCGTAGAGCCAGTAGAGCGGGACGCCGGGACGTTGCTGCAGACTCCCGTCCTCCCCTCTGGGATGCCTCTCCTCAAGTGTCTCAAATGAGAGGAGTGTTCCTCCTTTTATAGGTGTAGGAGTGGGCTTTGGGCTCTTTTGAGGTCATAGACTTGGTCCATGGGCTTGGTCTTGAGTTGGGATCATGGGCCTTGAGCCATTTGAAGGCTTGGACTTGATCCACATACTTGAGCTTGGGGCTGAAGTTTTCCAAATATACCTACAATTTTCGCAGATTTCTATGTTTAGTTTAGAAATATGCAAATAGAAAACGTAGTTCACAAAATATAAAATAAAAATTTCTAGTGAGAGCATTTGTAAATATAAGTAATAAAATTTTAAATTTTATCCGATTAAAATATATTTTATTTAAGTTAGATTTCTTATTTCCATTACATGTAAACTATGATTATTTTATGATGAAAATTTTATATATCTTGACCAAATATATTTAATGTATTAAAGATGATGAGTGATTTAGATTTCATTAACTTATCCTCAGGAGGCCAAAACCAAGTATTTCACATTTGGATTGAAGTAAAATTCCTTCCAATGAATTACTCTATATAATATGATTTCAAATAATTCATTTAAATCCTACAAAAATAATATAAATGTTTATGTATAGTAAGAATGAAATTAATTTTTACTGTTTAAAAATTATATAACTCAAGTAAATGAATTATATTTTGTATTTATATATATTTTAAAAAATTCCACTAAAAACCTGTATTTTAATGTCTTTCCAAATTTTATCAAAAAACAATCTTTCCAAATTAGATTTTATAACTTGGCTATTATAGCTAATTATTTATATATTTATTTAAGTTTACATATATTCAACTAAATTTTCACATATGATTTTAGATAATATACACGATGACTATAATAAACGATTATTACATAAGCTCTAGAAAATTTACTTTTGATTTTATTGCACTGCATGGCGAATAATAATTTAATTTTAAAATAACTAAATTGTCATATCTGATTTTAAATAATATATACTATTTTATATATTATATACCTTGCAGCTTGGATGCATCCAATTATTACTCTCTTTATAATTTAGTCCACTTATCATCAAGATCAAGTAAGATATAATGTGGCCACTCGACCAATATTGTCAGCTGCACTGTGGGTCCGAAACCTAATTACGTGGTGGGATTAGTCGCCCTCTTGATAAAGTTGTAGAAATTCTTAAGTTTGATTTTAGTATAAATTGAAATATGATGTAAATAGACAAATAAAAAAGTAAGATATAATGTGTTGCCACTTGGATGACTAAGTGGTTCATGTGTAAGGCGTGTGTGAATTGGACTTTGTAATGTGTGTGGGTTAGAGGTCCATGGTTAAAGCTTAGAAATTGAGTTGAAGCATCTGTCTCCTTTACCCTCCCTTGAAGTACAGCTACATTCAATTGCTTCATCAGTCAATGTGAGTAACATGATTTTTAAATTAAAAAAAAAAAAAGTAAGACACAATCTAAGTCATCAGATGACACTAATCTATTGAACATTTGCACTCCATTAAAGCACCTTTCTACAGAATTATTAAACTCTCTTATAAAGCCTAGACTTGAATAAAGATTTTGAAAACAACCATCACAGCTTATCAAACTCTATTAAACGATGCATTTAAATTTAGTTTAAAGATTTACAGCCTAACTTCATTCGAGCATCTGTTCCGTTATTACTATTTATCTAAAATTAGAAGATAGCTTTAATCCCCAAAAAAAAAAAAAAAATAGAAGATAGCATAAACAAACCCCTGCAAATTATTTACTGTCATTGCAGAATTTCATCTGTACTAACTGAACTCTTCAACTTTACATTTTGTTTCTCTAACTATTGGGTAATAATTGTCAATTGTATTGGATTTCAAGTCCTTCCCTGCCTCTTCCTTCGATCTCTTCCCTCCAATCCTTTTACTTGGTTGGGCCGATGCTTCAGGTTTCTGGGCTTCAGATTCAGCCATCCCTGAAAATCATAAAGGAAAATCTTCAGGACGTTATAATTTCCAGTGTAATTGGAAGCACCATGCATAAAATTCAGCACTGAATTACTAACCAAAATGAAGTTGGAATCCAATTCGGGAAAAAAAAAAATTGAAGTTGGAATGACTAATTAAATTATTTTTCTAATCCAGTGGCTCAATTTCACAAATTAGTTCAAGTCAAGGGAAATGTAATGGCAATTGATAAAATTGGCTCAAAAATGAGTTTTCACAACATTATCATTACTTTAATCTCAGTTGAAATAGACGCAATTACAACAGATATAGACAGCTAAGGTCTCCTTGCCATGGCATCCTAGACACAACACCATGGCCAACCCAAAAACTGTAAAATTAACGATCACCACATGTCATGCTCAAAACCTTAAAAAAATTTAATCACCCATGCAACAAAAAGCAACAATCTTGATCATATGGTTATCCCTTTATGCTGTCTAAGAAGGCTGCAAGCCGGGCGCACAAAGGCCATGCAGTGAGGCAAAAGGACTCTGCCTTTTTCTTCAGCGGCCTAATTATTTTCTACTTCAGATGTTAAAATAGACACATATAATGGTGTTTGTTGACACAGACGCCACCACTGCTACGAGATCGAGAACTTAACAGTGATGGTGAAGCCTCAAGCTTCAATCCTTCAAGATAATCTAAGCATAAAATTGTGAAATGAACCATAAATAGCTAAAAATTATAGCTTGTTAAAATTTGAAATTTATTTGAACTCACAGTATATGGTTCATTTGGTATGCGGGTGAGGTGAATATGGTTACCTCTAATGGTGTTTGCAATTTTATGGTCATGTGTGCCAATCTATGTTGTTTGGATAGCACAAAGTCACAAACCCATGTCAGAAGATGAAATCCGAATGGATTACAAAAAGTTCTTTCTAAGACAAATCATTAAGCATGTAAAAATAAATGGAGTTAAAAACATTTCTTAGTTCACATGCATTGGACACATCAATAACTGCCTGCCAATAAATGAATAACTCATTCCCATTCCATGAGAGGAGGTCATTAAACTTTCTCCCACAAAGGAAAGTGAATACATAAACCAATTTCAAAATCTAACCAGTTGTAGAAGACGAAAATGAAAGTAATGCTTGATGCCTTTTTGAAGATGAAAGAAAAATGTTTTAGAAAGCAAGTCTCAAGAAATTAATCATGCAAACAAGGCTTAAGATGAAGTTTCTTACGCTTTGAAGCTTTCCTTTTGTCCTTATAGTCAGTTGGCTCAGCGATCTTCTTGTACTTACCATTGCATGACATCATGTGCCTGCAGTTCACAGAAGCATCAAACATGATTGCAAGCCAATGCAACAAGAAGGAACCTAGATTAATTGCTAAAGAATTTCGGGATTATTTCACACCAGTGTCTTAACTGCTTTCTTACATGTGCCAATGACAAGAAGGGTTGCCGCAGAATCTATCATGGATAGACCTCATAATACAGTCGTTAGCTGAAGGCTCTCGGTTCGTAGCCCTCTTAATCAGATCTCCACATGATTGGCACTGCAAAAAAGTAAATAGCAATAGCGATTTTATTTAATGATTGCAGAACATAACCAATGAACTGAAATAATAAAGATATCGATGCAATATTTGTCAATGGCGATGATAAGAGAGATAGAGAGAAAACTATATTACCTGCCAGTGGTGAACCCTATAGTTGTCGACTTCGTCATTAAACGAGTGATAGACAGTGATACGGTAACCACCATATGGTCTCTGCAGAAAGCATACAAACTTCGGACCATCAGTTATAATCTCAGACTCATCATCCCACTTTTACAGCTTAAAAAGGTAACCTGATGATCAATCACTGAGCTGGAGTTTATTTCATTCATCAGTTTCCGGAAGCTTGGGCCATGTTCACTGCACAAACAACACATCAGAAGGTCTCGATATGCAAATTCAAGAAGTCCAATTTTTTAGAATATTCACCTGTGGCTATCATTGTCACTATTAATCCACAAGTATGCATGAATCATCTCATGTAGTAAGGTGTTCTTGAGGTCTGAAGTAGGGCGGAATTTCAGTAATGGTTCAGAGAGGCGAATTTCACACCCACCACCAGGAAGATAATGACAAACACCTGCACACCTGTTATAGACCATAGCAGATGAAATTTCATGAGTACGGAACCAATCAAATTGATGTCTTCCTCAACAAGAGTTGATACTGAAAATGAGTTAAACAGACTGTAAAGTTGCACAGATCCTGTATTCATAATTCTGTAAAGATAAGCATTACTCAAGCAAAAATTTATTTGCAGGCATAGAAGAATCATCATCATCAACATCATCAAAGATGTAATCTTTCTTCAAATTTCAGCGAAGCAAATTTTGGGGAAAGAACGAATCCTATGAGGGTCTATCAGGTAAAAGGTAAGAAAAAAGTGGGAAAGCAAAATGGGAAAAGTTTTAAAAAATTGAGTAGCAATATGATATAATAGTGGTAACAAATAAGAATAAGGATAAAATAGACAAGGCAATTGTATGAAAAGAAGAGACAAAATAATTAGAATTTATAGGTAATGATAGAAATAGCAAGATAGTTAAGTAGTTAATATGTTAACTCATATAACGAGGTTCAAAGGAAAGAGTGGGATTTTTTTATTTATTTTTTTTACATCGTACCAAAAGGGGCCTACAAACAAATTTCTAGAATCCACAGTGAAATGCAGAAAATATACAAGAAAATCAGAGCACACCTAAATCAAGTAACATTGTTAACCCTTCTGCATCGAACTGAAGGTGAAAGAGGAGCATTACAGCATCATCAAAGATGTAATCTATCTTCAAATTTGCAGCGAATCGATGTTTGGGGAATGAACGACATCAATAGACATAATTATTCAGAATCCACAATGCAATGCAGCAAAAATGCCCCAAAAAAAAAAAACACCCGAATCTAGAAATACAGTTAACCCCTCTGCATCTACTGAAGGTGAGAGAAAAATACTACAGCATCATCAAAAAGTGTAATCTTTCTTCAAATTTGCAGCGAATCGAAGTTTTTGGGATGAATGACATCAATACACATAATTCTTCAGAATACACAATGCAATGTAGCAAAAATGCCAAAAAAAATAAAAATAAAAATCAGACCACACCCAGGTCAAGAAATACAGTTAATTCCTCTGCATCGACGGTAGGAGAAAGAAAAGCTCTAAAGCATCATCAAAGGTGTAATCTTTCTTCAAACTTGGAAGGAATTGAGAGGGAATGAGTCTGAAGAAAAACCCAATGTGTTTGCTTTCTCAATGTCAAGAACTCATGGCTTACAAGGTCATGCGCTTGGAACTCCAGGAGACGATGCAAGCACCGAGAGAGTCTTGGAAGTAAAGGGTGTTGTAGTGACAGAAGAGGGCGTGTATATCAGGATTTGGGTCCTCAAAATCAAACTCCATGACCCCTTCTCTCCGCACAAATCCATTGACCGCCTCGTTTTTGTTTTTTGTACCCAGAGGCCACAACGAACTACTATTGTGGTGCAGATAGGGTTCAACCTGAACTCTTGAACCCGACTGACCCAGCCCGATTAATTTTTTTCTTTCAAATTTAGGTATCTAAAAAAAGGTCCCTATCAGAAAAAAAAAAAAAGGTCCCTATTGAGAAAAAAAAGTCCCTGTCAGAAACAAAAGGGTTGAACTCGAAAGTAAATCAGTCCTAGTTTTCATACTACAGTAAAGAGAATTCCATACAACCGTATATATATATGGTGAATGAAATTTTTTATTATTATTTTTTTAGCTTTTGTAGTTAACATATGGGCCAAAGGTTAAATAAGTATCCCTTTCAATTTTAATATCTTCATCATTATGGAAAATTCATTCCTCTAAAGTATTTACTACACAGGTATCATTTATATAAGGGCAAATTTCTTATATATTCATAAATTTTATCTTTAATTCGATTTATACTCATAAATTTTTAAAAATTTCACTTGTACACATGAATTTTCATCTTAATTCCATTTATACCTACACCGGTAGGGATCCGTTAACGACACCGTTAACTCTTTGAGGTATAACGAATATACTCATTCCTAATTATAATTTTATAGCTTAAAAAATTATAGTAATTTTATAACTATAAAATTATATATGATTTTCAATATGAATCTTTAACTTTAAGAAAATAATCTTAAATTACATTAGAGCTTAGGCTTATTCATCATTTTACAAGAGGGCTAACGACTCATTTAACGAATCTCTAACGGTTTCGATATAAGTAGATTTAGGATGTAAATTTATGGGTATAAGTGAAATTTTTGAAAATTCATGGATATAAGTGGAATTAGAGGTAAAATTCGTATGTATATATGGAACTTGCCCTTTTGTATAATCATAAAAACTTTTTCATTTATCTAATACTAATATGTATGTTATCCTCCTCATTTGTAACTATATAAAATTAACATAGCAATATTTTTAACATTTAAATCATCTAAAATATCATTACTATGTATTTGATTAAATAATTTTATAAAGTATTATTATATTCTAATATATATATATGAATAGATCTAAGTATTTTTCTCTAATTTAAGCATAAATATATCTATTTTTAAGCAAATGTAGCCTATGTACGTATTTAATTTGGATGAAACTTAGTCTAGAGTATAAACAAATGATATTAATTACAATAAATAGATTAAAATTTACATAATTAGCAATATATAAAAAATAGAAAAGTTACACAGAGTTGTTTTTTTATAACCTAGTTACATAGAGCGATACTGATATATGAAAATTTATTATTCTTTATTTTTAAATATTTTTCATAATTTTAAAACATTTTTATTTTTAAAATTATTAAAAATATTTAAGAAATAAAAAATTATAAATTCTCATTTATGGCAATTTGAGGCTTCAACCCACGTGATAATGAACACGACTTCAGTAGGAAATCCTCGGTGGTAACTCTCGGTGGGAATTCTTTCATAAAATATAATTTTTTATTTTTAAAAATAAAACTATATGTAATTTTAACAATTGTTAATGAAAAGTATAAAACTCAGATTATATTAATTAATTAAATGTAATTGAAGAATTTCAATGATAGTGGTAGTTTTTGAATGAGAACTATAGCAATAGTTTTTTATATGAACACATGTGAAATATAATTTATATAATCTAAAATATGATATATATATATATGTATTTAAACTAGATAAGTGTAATAAAATCCTTCTATGCCACTAAGATTTTGTTACGTAATTTTTATGTGATAATTTTTATAATTTTGACTTATTTAATATTGTATTGACATCCGATTTATATGAATTTTATTATTAACAGTCAAAATAATATTTTTAAAATAATGCATGTTTTGATTTTTTGAAAATCAACTAAAAATATAATTTTCAGTTCCCAGGGTGGGGTTTTCACGGAAGCCCCTATCGATGTTAATGACAAAAACTCATTAACAACAAATAAAATGGGTTTATTCAACCGTATGTAATGATGATCAGTGAACATGGTTATATTGAATCGGGACTATAATAAAAATAAAAAAGAATAAAAGAATATAATAATTAAGGTCCATCGTGCTGCCAGAGTTAGACAATTAAACTTCACCATTAATGTAATGCGATCATGTTGATGAAATTAAGATTCAACTGTTCAAGTGATTTAACATCATTTTTATTGTATTATAAAAAATCAACTCAATCATAATGATGGTGGTCCACATCGCTTTAAAATACTCTTGATAATTACTTGAATTGGTAAAAAAAAGGCAGGATTTGTAACAAGCACTCAGTTTAACGTTTGAATGGCGCCAGTGATCTTGTATAGTACTTCGGGTGATCGAGAAAACATATATATTTTTATAATTTTTTTTATACATATTCAGGGAGAATGTTTCAATGCAAGTGGACGGCTAGAATTTCTATTTTTTAATATTTTTCAAATTTTTATAAAATTCTTAATCTAGGTATATTTAATCTATAACTAAATTTTACCATTTTTAAAAATGCGTATATATATTTTTTGATTTTTAAAAAAGGGGGTTTTAGTACTTTTTAAATGATTAGAATACCCATATTTTCAAAAATAAAAATATATACATAAATTTTTTTTAAAATGATTAATCTTAATACGTAAGTTATATACATACATTAAGAGTTTTATAAAAAATCAAAAAAATATTTAAAAATAGAATGTTAGCCAGTTGCATTGAAACAAAATCCCATATTTAGGCCCCATTTATATCTTCCATCTAGTAAAATTTAACGGTCTTTCGTATTTTTTGGTATTTTTATTTTTAAAAATCAACGTCCATGTATAAACTGATTTTTTATTGATTTTTAAAAAATAAAATTTCAAATACAATAAAAAATTATCAAATTTCATACGTATGTAAAACAAATTTTCTACCATCGCCCATAATCAAAATGTAATCCTTTTAACAATTGCAGTGTGTTTAGGGGATTGCAACCCAAGTCAGTGCACCTAGGTACATTAATCTATTTTTTAAATGCACCGGGTGCACTGAAGCTCAGTGCACTCAGGTGCAGGAGATCGCGATCGGTGTTTAAGACCATCTAATTTTGGATTTAGATGACTATGAGGAGATGGCAGATCGCGATTGAACAGCCACCTTCCTGATCTTCCTACGGAAATGAATCAATGTAGCAAAATTCGTTGCGTGTGGTGAAATTTTCCTTTGACGAGTCTCAGATCAGGGAGGAATCTTGTCTATAGGACAAGTTAAGGTTTTTCTCGTCCATGCGACCAGCTAATCTATTATCATGGAATTTGTAAATATGCGTACTTAATTTAATTATAATTACAAATATACTCACGTAGTTTCAAAAATTCTAAATAACTCCATTTAATTTGATCATAATTACAAAGCTACTTACATTATTTGTGTACTGTCACGATGTGAGTATATCGCAACTACATGAGTGTATTTACAAAAATTAAATATATATGTTTAATTTTTCAAATTGCAACTATACCCATAGAATTTATATATCTTTGCAAATACACTCACGTCCTAACGTGTAGTAAAGGTGTTACAACAACGTAGGTATATTTGCAACTATGATTAAATCATGTGGAGTTATTTGTAATTTTTGAAACTAAATAGGTATAGTTGCAATTATGATCAATCTAAGTAGGTATATTTATAAACTACCCTTTATTATTTCTTCACAGTTTTTATTCTGTTCTCATTTGCAGTCTTCCTTTCGCAGCATAGGAAGTGGTTCTTGTGGAAAAGCACAGCATGAGAAAGAACGTAAAGGCAACGAATTTCACTGGTGTGTGGTTGGGAGATTCTTCATGGATTGATTGATTAATTTTATTGCAATGAAAAATTTTGGGCTTCTATATGACGACCTGTGAAAAGGGTCTCTACAAAGGAAACTGGACAGAATATTTACTTGTAAAAATTCTTCCATGAACTGGATCTTGACCGAGTGCTTAAGGCATTTGCTATTTAAAAAAAAAAAAAAAATCAAGGAAAGTGATCAACCGCTAAGTGTCGACAACAACATGCGTCTCCAGTGCAATTCAATGTAATAAAAAATACTTAAATAATTCAATATTGCCCCATTTTCATCTATTTTGATTATTAAATCAATATTTAATTTACTTATTTTTAAATTATTAATAACTAAGAAATGAAATTTCATGCAAATTAATATGCCTAGGGCCACATCTGATAATGTTATTAAATGGATATAAAAAGTTGTTTGATTAATATATAAATTTTCAAAAATTGTTAATTCAATGTCTAGATCATCTAAAATATCATTCCTAAATAAAGAATAATTCTGTAAAGTACTACAATATAGCCCAACTAAATAAATGATTATATATATTTTAAGCAGATATGACCCAACTAAGACCTAGATTAAAATAAATTTTGGTATAATAGTAAAACAAAATGAGTGAACTAAATGTTGATTTAACTATAATAATACGGAAAATTAGGGGCAAAATTAAAATATTTTAGTGTCATCGACACCATTAAAATGACACCTAATAATTTACAATACATTATATGAAAATTCCAAATATATGTGATTTTTGAAATCATAAGTAAATAGACATGATAAATTATTCAGATTTTGGAAAAAAATTTGAAATTAAATACAAGACGCTACGTCGATATGTCCATGTAGCAGGCTATTTTAAATCATCATGCCCACGTAATGTATCAGAATATTATAACAATTTATAAAATCATTTACCTGCATGGAAAAAATATTAGATCATATAATTATTTAATAGCAGTTTTGAAATTAATACATAAATTAAAAAATAATTACACTAATTTGATATTTTTATTAAATCATAATACTGATTTAGATGAAACTTAATTTTGTGGTAAAAAATAATTATGAATATTGTGAACGGATTAAATTTCATGTAATCATCAGGCTACAACCAACCCATGAGTTTTGGTGAGTTTAGTTTGAGTAAAAGGTTCCAATTCCATAGAATTGAAGCCAGCCCACATTAAAAAATAATAATAATAAAATTAGATGGATGTAATCCACAGCTACAAGACCTTAAGTCCATTGTCCGTATTCTATCTCATGGCCAAAACTTGATTCTAGAAACACACTTGCCAAGGAAAAAACGACAAGAATCTTTTCAGCGCACAAAACGTGGTGGATGTCTATGCATCCGCGTCCACCAGGTTACATTCCTAGCTCCGAAAACCTACACGCAACAACATATACGTACGACACCTAGAGTTGGCACAATCATGATTGTGACAATTTTAAATGCACTCACGTTGGTTTATTTAATAGATTTTTAAAAGAAACTTTGAACTTTTTTATACAATTATTAATTTAAGTTTATTTAGTATATATATAAATTCTTACTGTTTTTGAAGGTTTGTAGATATTTTTTTTAATTTTTAAAAAATCAATGGCAGTTTTATAATTCACAAATTATAAAATTACCATTAATTTAAAAAATCTCAAAAATATTTATGAATCTTAAAAAATGATAAAAATTTATATAGATATTAAATACAACTATATTAACAATAGTATAAAAAAATTTTAAAAATAAAAAATAAATTTTTGCACTCGGGTGCACTAGACTACAATCAATCTTGATATTATCTGTATCACTCGGTGAGGACTACACTTGAATGTGACATAGGTTGTATGTTCTTGATCAAGTAGGGGTCATTTGTTAAAGTCTATATGTGGGGCGGGGCGGGGCACGGTGCGGGGCGGTGATGTGGGGCGGGAGATGTCTCATCCTTAATATTTCTCCACAAATCATTTAATACTTTAATAACTTTATTTTTCTAATTTTACCCCATATGTTTCAATTTTTCTTTTCGACTACATTCCAACAATCCTATTTATTTCAACTTTGACCTTATATCAATCACGCACATCTCAAAATATTTCATTTTTATTCTTCACTCATCCCCTAATCCCACCAAAAAATTTGTATTTCTTCAACTTCCCTCTTTGTCTCTATTTATTTTCCAATTACCGCATGAGACTACTCATACTTTACATGCACACTTGCACGCCAGTAAGCATGTATACGAATTTGGGTAGCGACACTTGTCTAATTTATCCCTTCCTTAAAATTGTCCTCAATTAGTTGTCTGGTCATCTAAGGAAGTGACATGATAAAAAAAACCATAATATTATTCATAGGTAATTTGTTAAGATAAATTTGATAATAGAAAACATTTCTCTTTCTACAACTGCTCTAATTTTAAAATTATTTATTTACATCTTCCCATACGATGAAGATGTGATGTGCAGAAAGCGGTAAGTTAAGGCAATAGTGAAGTCAACTCCAGTCACGACTTGGGTGAAGTCGCATCCCAAGTTGGCTTCATTTGAGACTTCAAATCACAATAGATAACACAAATTTAAACGTTAGCACATTTATTGCATGCTATCTACCACCAAATGACCATATTTGCTTCGAGGCTTTAAATACTTCAATATAAATCGTGTTTGAAGTTAGCTAGATAATTCATTATCTTCTTACTTTCTCTTCTTCAAGAATTTAAAGTTGTACATTCAAGATTCCAAGAAAAGCTCTTAAGTGCAATCGTTCAAGCTTCGTCGAATACTTTCTTTCTGCAACATTCAAGAGCTTATTATGCCACATAGTTTTACATAATTCAATAAAGCGTAGATTTTTTATTAAATATTTGTTTGTAATTTGTTGGATTAGTGTGAAACCAATGTTAAGCAATTGACACAAACTGAGATTTAGTTAGAGTGGTGCTTACAAACAGTTTTTGATTGTCTATCAAACCACATAGATCTGAGATCTAGAAAAGAGCCTAAACTCTAAGTTGTATTGTGATTTAATAGTGAAACTCGGGACACGAGAGATGTGTACTTAGAAGAATAAAGTAGATGGTTACCTGTACTATTATAAATCCTGTGTTTATTTGTACGTGTGACTATCCTTTGCATCTTCTGCACAATACTCACTGTCTAAGTTTTAGTTTAATTTAATTAATGGGGATTTGATAAAAAAAAGGTTATCTTTAACTAAAAGAAAATTTTAATAACACACTTCCCCTCTTGTGTTAAGTCGATTAAACGGGACCAAACAATTGGTGTTAGAGTAAACTTTAAATTATTTTTGAAGTGATTTTATTATTATTGTATATACATGGCTTCCCAATCAACTTCTATCTCGACCTTTGTAGAAAGGCAATCATTTACTAGGAAACCATTTTTTTATGATAACGATTTTATGTATTAAGAGTTGAGAATGAAACAACTGATTATGATTATAAATATGGATTCATGGATAGTCATATAAGATAGTGTCACTATGCTAAAAGGGGACAAGACTTTTGAGTAGACTGAAGATGAGGTAAAAGTAGTCAAGAGCAATAATAAGGTATGAATTTTTTATTTTGTGCATTCACCGTTGCTAAATATGATAGAGTATTCTCATGCACACCGGCTTAAAAAATTTAGAATACCATGATCTCAATACACGAGGAGACTTTCCAAGTACAAGAAAATAGAAAAATATTCTTATGAGAGAACTAGAAAATTTTAGGAGAAAGGAAGGTGAAAATATTTGTAAGATTTTCAAAATTAACAACTATTCTTAAAAATTTTTGAAAAATTAATTTTTAAATCTGAGCAGGTCATGAAGATATAAGAGCCTTACCCAAATTATGGACTCCCAAAATTATAGCTATAAGAGCTCAATACACTCATATTGGAAGATCTTATTAGTTCACTCATACTCATGAATTAATCAAGAAAAAGTGATGATTACAACAAGTAAAAGAAAGTCATGACTTTAAAAGCAGCTAACCAAAACTTCAATGAATCTTAAATTAATTCTTAAATCAATGATGAAGAACTACTCTTTATTATAAGAAATTTCAAAAAGTTTGCGAAGAAAATGAAGAACACAAGCTTCTCAAAGGCTTACCAAAACAATGAGAAAAGCGAGAAGTAAAGAAAAAAAAGCTATAAAATGCTTCAAGCATAGGGAATAGGTCTTGTGCAAGCCCAATGTCTTCTACTTGATGAACATCAAAAAAGAAATAAGAGAAGAGACAGAGAATCAATTCAAAAAAATTTTGTAAGTAAAGATCTAAAGAAATATATGTGAACGATGAACCATCTCCATCCTCAAGTAACTCATCGAGTAAATATAAGGATATGATAAATTGTGCAAGAATATGTTGCATGATACAAATTCTAGAATGTAATTCCTATACATGCTTCACAGCAAATGAAGAAGGATCAAGAGAAAAAGATGCAAATTTAATATAAAATGATGAAGAGATATTTTCTAAACCTTACCATTTTATTTCTCAATCAACTTCTTCATCATCAAATGAATGTAATAAGTGTGAAATGTTAGAAGAGTTACAATAGGAATATTATGGCATTATATGTTGTAAATGACAAACCATGGATGATTTGTTGTTGTGAAAATCCATTGTGTTTGAATTTTGATTACTTATTATTAGAATTATTTTTAAGAATTACACTAGATATACTAGAAGATAACAATATGAGTTTCATTGAGAATGAGAATGTGGATAATAATGAAAAGGAAAAGCAAGTAGTTGATGTGAATGAAGAGAATGTTACTCTTATTGCTATTGAAAAGACTACGAATTATGATAATGATCCAAAATGAAAAGAAAGCTAAAAAAGGACCAACTGCCTTATGCAATTATTGTAAAAGATCTTTCAAATGTGCTAGTAAGTATGATACTATTTCATTTTTAAGACATATCGAAAAATGCAAAGCTTTTCCAAAGAGGGGGCAAAATAAGACGAAAAAAAATGTTAACGTTCTCTTCACCACGATCTAACTCCAATAAAGAATGATGTATTAGTGTATGGAAATTTGATTGATCTAAATGTAGAAGTGGACTTGCTGAAATGATCATTATAGATGAAAAATATTTAAGATTATAGAGCATGAGGGACTTAGGAGATGGGTTAACATGCTAAACTACAATTTAAATGGATAGCTAGGAAAACTATTGCCAATGATTGTTTGCAATTTATGAAGATGAAAGGAAGAAACTAAAGAATATTTTTGAAAATAAAGTTCAGAGTGTGAGTTTGACTATAGGCTTGTGGACTTTTATTTTAAATGATGATTAGATGTATCTCACAACACACTATATTGATGATGAATGGAAGTTACACAAGAAAATAATTAACTTTTTTATGCTTTTACCTCTACATATCAGTGATGTCATTACTCAAGTAATTGAAGACTATTTGTTAAGTTGGGACTTGAATAGAATCACCACTTTGACCATTGATAATGCATTTACAAATGATGTTGCATTAAAAATTCTAAGGAGAATGTTAGTGGAAAAGGGTTTTTAGGAAGTGAGAGTGACCACTTTTATGTACATTGTATTGCTCACATAGTGAACTATATTGTTCAACAAGGGCTAAATGAAGTTAATGAATAATTAACCAAAGTCGAAGGTGTATCAGATTTATAAGAGGATTCCCATAGCGAGAATATAGTTTTAGAGTATATTGTGAAAAGGAAAAAATTAATTCCAAACTTGTGTTAAGCGTGGATATATCTATAAGGTAGAATTCTACTTAACTAATATTGAAAAAGCTCTAAAGTATTTAAAAAATTTTGACCAGCTTGTGTTTTATGATGCTACTTTTGCAAAAGAAGACAATCCTTTTGACGATGCTTGGAGTTAGTAAAGCAATGTGTTCTTTTCGGAATATTTTTATGATGTTATAAATATATTATCTAGAACCTCATATGTTACTTCCTCTTTTTACCTAGGTGAGGTTTATAAATTGAAATATTATTGTTTGAATTTTCTATGTTAGAAAACCTAATCCTTAGAGACATGTCTAGAAAGATGAAAAAGAAATTTGATAAGTGTTGGGGTAGCTTTGATAAAATAAACATGTGCTTGTTGATTGCAAATGTCTGGATTCAAGATGTAATTTGAAGTCTCTAAAATTCTACTACTCACAAGTGTATGACATTGACAAGGTTAAGAAAATCATTAATAGTGTGAAAACTGAATTTGAAGCCCTTTTTAAGGCTTATGAGGTTGAATTCTCACTTCAAGCAAAATGAAAGTAGAAGCCTCAACACAAACAAAGGTGAAAGAACTTTCAAAAGCAGCATATCTTAAATTTTTTACAGTGAATGAGAAAACATAAATTAATAGGCACTTAAAAAAATACTATAATAGAGGATGATGATTTTGACATCTTGACATGGTGGAAAGTAAATACTTATGCGTATAAAGTATTTTCTCACATGACACGTGATTTATTAGTTATTCCCATATCCGTTGTCACTTCAGAATTAGCTTTTAGTACTAGCAGATGTGTGCTTGATTCATGTAAGAGTTCTTTGTCTCCAAGACTTGTGAAATGTTTAGTATTGGATGAAATTAATGCTAAAAATACATGCATTTGAAGAGGATGCAGATAAAATTACCATCGACATTACAAGTAAGTCACCGGGATCTATATCTAACTATTTCATTTATACTTAGAATGAATTTTTTTTAATTTTAGAATTCCTTAGTTGATTTATGTTTTATATGTTGTAGTCACTAAAGATGAAATTAGAGAAGGTAGTGGTTGTCCTTTTTGTCCTCTGACAAGTGCAAAGTTATACACACTAATTTTTTAATAACTTCTTCTTTCTCTTTTCCCCCCGAACTTGTTATGCAGCATATATATTTCATCCCTCAAAAAAATATTTTGATTTTCAGGGAAGAGCATTGTTATTGATGAGCTTGTGAAAAGATGACAATAAAGAATAACTGACTTCTTGATTTTATGACGAATATATTATAGTAGAAACTGGGTGCTTAAATTTTGTGTGTTGGACAAATATGTATAGTTCATATGTGTTTATTAAACTTAAAACTTTCATTTAAAAATAGATTGAACGACTTATGCTATTAGTTTAATTGGTAGTGATTTTTATTTTTTATGTGCATATACATGCACCAATTGTAATGGAAAGTGTTATTGGATGTCATTTTATTTTATTGATTACATTTGTATAGGTTTATTTACGTTATGCCTTCTATAGGATTTCAAAATCGTACAGAAAGTATTATCAATATTCTTTGTACTTTTCAGGTATAATTGTTATCATATTACCTACTTAAACAATTTTCATTTTAATTTCAAATGTGACATTCACATTATTTTTGTTGAATGTGAACAAAAAAGACATTGAATGAGTTCAAGAAATTAGCAGTTTAGATGTTCAAGTTATGAATAGAATTCTGAAAGAGGCATGTTTCATTATTATGTTCTAATAAAGTTAACTAAATATTCATGTTTAATTAAGTAATGATATTTTACCTTGACTAATTAGTAATATGTCAAAATATAATATTTAAATTTAGCATATTATGTCTTTATACCTGACAAGTTCATAATTTTTAAAATCTTCTTACATAACCTGCAATTTTTGGCTGACCGGCTATTCTAATATTAACTTGAAGTTTGTCCCAAGATCTATTGAGAAAACGTAAAGGTCAAACGACCTTATCCCAACACATATAAAAATAAAAGTTAAATAAAATTTTTAAAAAGTAGAGTTAAGGTTGGACACACTCCAACTTGTCATTACCTATCCTAATTCTCACCCCTACTTAGATGTTATTGCTACGAATACGTATAACATATGAATATCAAGTCCTAAGGCCAGCAGTTATTCTCCAGTTTCATTGTTGATGTTTTGTTCATGGATTCTATACAACATGGGGTTTGGCACCGCACGCATTGATAGTGAGATATTATTTTTTTTATGTTAAGGTGCCTCATTAAAAAACCACACTTCAACAAGTTTAAAACTCAGTGAATGCGTAGAAAAAGTGTGCACCAAATTTCATTAAATGTTCAGAAAGTCATTACAAAGAACTGAAGAGATACAATCAGGTGGGGAAACTCGCCCATAAGGCCATAAACAATCTTTGACATTTGTAGCAGCCCTAGCAAGCAAATGAGCACAAACATTTACTGAACCATAAACATGAAGTACTGAACAATAGATATGAAGAAATTCAACAAAATTATGCTTCAAGCTCAACCGCCGGATCTCCCCAATAGGATGTTTAAGGTTGCATAAGATTCACCCATTGCCTTTGAGAGTTGTGATGAGCACTAGAGAATCATTGCTAATTAATGTAGGATTAAGCCTAATTTAGGCCTGCAATTTTGACTTTGCGAATTAGATGAATAATGAATTTGTTTACAAGCGAGTGCTTTCAAAATAAAACGTGTATGTATATGTGTTGAAACTTAAAAATTTTCAAAATAAACTACATAAGTTTCAAATATTTCCAATAATTAATTTCAAATATGACCATAAATATTACCTCAATTTCCAATTATGAGTGGGCATAGCATTCGATAAAATTTTTAAGGTATGTTGGGAAGTGATAAAATTTTTGATGAAAAATCTTTTGTGTAAAAATTTTTAAAATGAGAGAAAATAATGTGATATTATAGAGGTAACGATGAAGAGTAAAGAGAATGGTGACTATATGCACCAACGTGCATCTAGCCTCAGTGCACTCAAGTGCATTTCGCCCATTTTTGAAAAAAAAATTTGAAATTTTTTTTATACATTTGTTAATTTAGATATATTTAACAAATGTAGTGATTTTTTCCTTTTTTGAAGACTTTAAATATTTTTTTGATCTTTTAAAATCAATAGTGTTTTGATAATTCATAAATTATGAAAATGCCACTGATTTTAAAAATAAAAAATAAATATCTACAAGTCTCCAAAAATGGTAAAAGTCAATATACATGTTAAAGAAACCTAGATTAAGAATTGTATAAAATTTTTCAAAAACAACTATTAAAAAAATAAGTTACGGCATCATAATCCCAAAAAAGGCTTCTTCTACTGACCAGAGGAAGAAATTGTGGTGCAGCCAACCTCAAAAAGATGAATTCACAGCTGGAAATGAAAATATGCAAAAAAGTCTTTGGCGGCTAAGGCATTCACATTTGCCACTGCTCTATCTGAGAAATGATTTTATGATCATAATCCGGTAAATTTTATACATACACATGATTTTACTTTTAATTTTATTTATATTTTTATGAATTTATAAAAATTTTACTTCTACTTATGTTGCCTAAAATTCTATTTATACTTATAACTCTTTGTAAAATGACGAATACGAAGAGACCCTAATTATAATTTTGAGCTAAAAATTCATATTCAAATAAATTTTTATACTTTTATACCTTTTTAATTATATTTTTTCGACTATATAATCGTATATCATTTAAATGTGAATTTTTATTTATAAATTCACAATTGAGTTTTGCACATATCCGTGAACAAGCGCTTCACACCATGCGTGTGTGCGCTTGATGACCCTGATTTGATTCCGGACGGAGCATAGTCTCCATGCTTTGTAATAAAAAAAAAAATTGCACATATTCGTCACTTCATATATGGGTCTGGATATGGATAAAATTTTAGAAAAAATATATGGGTATATTAGAAATTTTATAAATTCATCTGCGTGAGTAGAATTGAGGGTAAATTTTATGAATATATGTAGTATTTACCCTAATTAAAATTTATAAATCATTTAGCAAATATGAAAACTTTTGGTCAACAGTGTGGTGTCCCTGTTCTAATCTACTTCTATTACATGATTTTAGGGTTTGTTTGAACTACCGTTTGTAAATAGCAAAATTATACTGGACCCAGGTTTTCAGAAAGGATAGACAAGGAGCTTGTCGCGTAGAAAATTCCTTTAATTTCTCCTATTTTCTAAAATATGAAGTACTTGGATACCTAGGCCAAATAAGTTAAAATTCACTGAAGGTGATAAATATTATATATAAAAATTATTATCATTTCTAATTAAAATCTATATACTAAAATAAGTATTATATATAAAAATTAATATCATTTAACAAATATAAAAAACATTTGGTCAAAAGCGTGGTGCCCCTCTTCGAATCTACTTTTATCACATGAATTTTTTTTTATCTCTGTTCCCATTTAGATGAGATGAGAATGCAGGGAGCAAAAAGTATTATTATATATTAAGAATAAGAAAATATGTATTGAAAACAAAAAAAAGTAAATTATTATTTGTTATTCTTTGAAAATGAAAGTAGAATTTTTTTAAAAATAAGATAGTTCATTTTATATTAATCCCATATTCATCGTATTCTTTGGAGGCAGCAAAATTGCACTTGATGCAGGCTTGCTGACAACATAGTCGAGGTCTCATTTCTCTCTTTCTCTGGATGTGCATGTTATTTTCCGGTGTTGTGATAAATCTACAGTTTTAGGGTGTGTTTAGGAAGTTGTAAAATTTTTGATGAAAATTTTTTTATGTAAAAATTATTAAATTAGTAGAAAATGACGTGATATTGTAGGTATAATGATGAGGAATAAAGATAATAAATTTAAAATAAATAGGTTAGTTATATTGGTAGATGTATAAAAATGATTGAAAATTATGATTGTTGTATATAAAGATGTGTAAAAAATAATTAAAAAAAAAGTAGTTATGAAAAATAAAAAAATTTAGATTGAAAAGTTTGTAACAGTATAACTTTTGTAAATTGCCAAATATATTATTAGGCACGTGGATTTTTTTTTTTTTTTCGATAGAGAGTGCTTGCATTAAGGGTGTGTTTGGTTGGAGGTAAAATTTTTGATGAAAAATTTTAGAGGTAGAAGTTGTCAAATTGATAGAAAATGATGTGATATAATAAGGGTAATGATGAGGAGTAAAGAGAATAAAGTTAAAATAGATAGGTTAGTTGTATGGGTAGTTGTGTAGAAATGATTGAAAAGTAGGGTAGTTTGTATAGAAAAATATGAAAAAATAATTAAAAAATAGAGTAGTTATAAAGAGTGAAAAGTTTTATGTTGAAAAGTTTTAATTGACAAGTTTTGGCCCCAAACAATTACACCCTAAATGAGCTTGTTTTCATTTGAAAAGCCGTGTCATGTCGTTTGAATTCATGAGCGAAGGACAAAGTTTTTTTTGACTTTTGCAGAAGCGCATCGACAACGACCCATTTGACCATTATAAACATGTCTGGCGTCGTGGCAGTGTGGTACCACGTTTTCTTCGCGGTTGAGAGACGTGAGTTCGAAGCAGCGCTGCAGCATTTTCGTGGAGATTTTCGGTCGACCAGGACATCGTGTACTTAATGCGGTGGCGTTATTCTCTTCATTTTTTGTGGGATTGTCCACCAGTTAAATACAAGAACAAAAATATTGGTAAGATACTATAGAATATTGATTGTAAAAATTGTAAGAATATGTGTAGGATGTTGTTAGTAAATTATAAAAATGTTTATGGAAAAAAATAAGAAATATCGATAAGATGCCATAGAATATTGGTAGTGATGATTGTAAGAACATGTGTAGGATATTGTTAGTAAATTGTAAAAATGTTTCAGGAATTTGAATGTAACATCAATTGAGATATAACATATGAGTAAAAAATTATAAACATGTTATATTTATAGTTGACTCATCAAAACCATCAATTTTTTGCGAAAAATAAGCATTATCTCCCAAGAAAGAACATTATTAATTTTTCTTATGAGTATTCATATATTATAATCAAGCCTCAAGACATTCTTATAGTTTATTCCTAACAATTTCTACGATTACCTACCAAATTCTAATTTTTCTAATAGCATTATTTAATTTCACCAACCAATGGACACTCCATGTAGTTGGAAAGAATAATGCCATAGACTAAAATGTCATGCCAACACCAAGCAAAAAGCTGTTGCAAATGATCCAACCGAGGACACCCAGCGTGGGTACCAATCCTCGTACCATCGAGTCAATGCCTCAGTGTCAAGCAGGGGTGTAACTTGGTTCAATATCGGCCCGAACCTAGCCCACCGAACCGGTTTGGAGCAGTACTGGAACTATGTGTGGATTAGGCCGAGCTCGAATTTGCGAGTCGAGCTCGAGACCGATTTAAAATTGGTCCAGTTTCGAGTTGATATGAACCCTAACCTTCAAACCCAAACCTAATTTTAAGTTCCCATATAAAAGTGCATGTTTCAGCCCTTGCCCTAAATTTTCCCCTAAAATCGTTTCATCCCCTGCCCTAAGATGCTCACAGTCACAGACTTGCAGCATGCAACAACTATGACAAGCCCACATTGCCTAGGCTTGCTGTAGCCGCATGCCGCATCTTCTCCGGCAGTCTCCATTATCATCATAGCAGTTATTGTTGTCATAGCTTTTGTCAGACAACCCACCTTCTCCAGATGCGGCTTGCCACTTGCTGCTATTGTTGAGAAACCGTTGGCAATTGCATCTTCTCTGGACGTGACTTACTGTTGACATCGTAGCAGCTGTATGAAGCATCCTCTTCTCTGATGCTTCATTGCAGCAGCTGTAAGAAGCCCGAATTACCCACTTTGCAGACGCAGGTCACAAGTTCTCATCTTCTCAAAAACTAGTGAACGCCCCATTTCATCGCAACGACTGGACACGCCATCTTGTTGTCATTGGACACCATCTGTTACAATAAGCTTTAGGGTTTTTTTCTCTTATATTATACGGCGAGGTAATATTTCTTTTTTCAGCTCAAATGCTTCCCATTCCACAGATTTATACCACTTCGTGTATGTTCGTGTAGTTGTGTCGGTATGCATTTATTAAATATTTTGATTTAATCTGTTTGTTGATGTAATATATTATTAGATTGTTCAGATGCACGCAAAATTTTTTTTTTTGATGAAAAGGAAATACCCTATCCTAGCTCCCTTGCACTACGAGGGGAAGAAGGGATAAGGAGATCCGAGCAATTCATTGCCAAAAAATTGTCTGTACAAATTTTTTCCAAAAGAATTTGGGGAGGATTACCCCACCAAACCTGACTATCCAAAAAAGAAATACATACAAAATCTGCTAAATGATGGGCGACAGCATTTCCTTGTCTTAAGACATGATGTGTCGAACAGTGCTGGTTAGATGATAGGAGAGATTTGATTTCCTTAATGGGAACCCCAGTAGGTGAGAGGATATGTTCATCCGCAACCAGATAATTGAAAAGTAGTAGAGAATCAGTTTCAACTTGAACATTCCGTAGGCCGAGCTGGAGAGCCCATTTGAGACCCAAAAGAAAAGTTGTTGCCTCCATGCACAATGGTTCCATGGTACCGCTTCGTTTCCAGCCCCTGGCTGCGATAAAAAACCCATTTGAGTCTCGGATGACTGTTGCAAAGCCCAAGAAGTGGTAATCACCATGTTTTCGGGCATCAACATTCATTTTGAAAAAACCAATGGGTGGTTTGGTCCATCTTACTACCAAAGGCCGATCAATCACCCCGTCTTGGATGAGAAATTTTGCCCTCCTGAATTGTTCGAGATAATTCTCGCACCACTCGATAACATTAGAAAAGATTGGTTGAATTTTATCTTCCCTGAGTTTGTTGCGCAAGGACCACACCCGCCAGCAGTAGAGAACAAAAAAAGCAAGATCCTCCGGCTTGTTCTTTGAGACTAGGATACGAAGAATATCCTGAACCGATACCCAAGGATTTATCATTTTTACAGCTTTCAAAAAGATATGTCTTGTGTACTGGAAACCTGTGAAAATGTGGGTAGCATCCTCCGCTTCGGTCCTGCAAAAGAAACAACAATGATCCACTTCGATACCCCTGGACAGTAAATTTTTCAGTGTTGGGAGAGCATCTCTGAAAAGTCTCCATCCAAAAATTAGGATCTTACTCGGAAGCTTTGTCTTCCATATTTCTTTATAGATTTCCAAGTTGGAAGAGATGTCCACAGCCCGACGCAAGAACATGTAGGCGGATTTCACCGAATATATGCCACTTGGTTCATGCATCCAGAACAATCGGTCCTCTTCATCTATTTGAGGAAGAGGAACTTGGTTAATTTTTTGCCATCCCTCCTCCCCCACGGCCGCCACAATTCTATCCCTGTTCCATGAGATCTCAGGAGAATTTATAAAGTGAGCAACCGACACATCATCGGGGATAAACAGTGGTAGAGGGCCCACTTTGCTCAGCCGGTCCTCAAGCCATCCCTCTCCGAAGAATTTCACCCGCTTCCCATTTTCAATACACCACTTGCATCCATCCCGGATCATCTCTCTGGTCTTCAGGATACTCTTCCATGTGAAAGAGTCAGAGGGTTTAGCATTGCAGTTCCAAACATTGCCATGCGGAAAGTATTTTGCTTTGAGAACTTTGTAGCATAACGAATTTGTACGCAAGATAAGGCGCCATACCTGTTTGCCGAGAAAAGCATGGTTAAATAAATTTAACTCCCTAAACCCCAGTCCGCCCGATAACTTTGATGTACACATATCTCTCCAGGCAACCCAACTCATTTTCCGTTTATTCTCCTGTTCACCCCACCAAAATCTGCTAAGCATTCCATTGATTTCATTGCACAATGCTTTTGGGAGCAAAAACATACTCATCGTGTAGGTTAGGATAGCCTGGGCAACTGCTTTGATTAGGGTCTCCTTTCCTCCCCAAGAAAGAAATCTACCCTTCCAACCCTGAATTTTGTGCCAAATGTGTTGTTTTAATCTTTTGAACATTGATCTTTTTGGCCTTCCTAGCCAAGTAGGGAGCCCAAGATAGCGGTCAAAGTCATTACCCCCAGATCCCAGGCAGTGGATGAGTTCACTTCTCAAGTTGCTTCTAACATTTGAGCTGAAAAAAAATAGTTGTTTTATCCACATTTACCACCTGTCCAGAAGCCTCCGAGTATCGTTGAAGGATCGCCATGAAGTTACGGACTTCCCTGTCCTCCGCTCGGATAAAAATGAGAGCATCATCCGCAAAAAGGAGGTGGGTGATGGATGGGCCCCGAGGATTAATCTTGATACCATGGATACTTCTACAATCGACCGCATTTGCAATAAGAGCAGAGAGACCTTCAACACATAATAGAAACAGGTAAGGGGAAAGCGGATCACCTTGCCTTAGGCACGCAAAATTTTTTAACTGTATTTATATATTATGAAAATGATATTTAGGTGATTATTTAAATATAGATAGTTCAAGTAACATACAAGATAAGATTAGTGAACAAGAGAACAACAGTATATGCATTAAGTTATATTTTCATGAGGTATGAGTTATATTTTTTAATATACATATATATATATATATGTATTATTCATCCTTAAGTTTAATTAAATAATATAACATCCAATTGTTGCATTTCTGTTAGGGAAAAAAAGTTTGGCTTGGCGGTAGTAACAAGACAAGAAAATAAAAATTATTTTGGAAAATTAGAATGTTTTATTTTGTTTTGTTGTAACTTAAGGGCTTCAGTTGAATGTTGTAAATGGATTAGGATTGGAATGTTTTAAATAAGTTAGGATTAGGATTAGAATTAGAATTAGGTTCCAATCCGTACAACGTCATCAATTAACATTCGTAGTCGTAATACGAACACAAGTTGAATACCTTTATTTGTAAATCTAATAATATCTTTACGGACCAATGGGGCGCCAAACAGACCAATGAGGCGCTAACCTCGTTAGTAACTCCCTTGGTCGCCACTGCTACAGGAGTTTGCAACATGACTAAACATTTTCAATATTTTTAAATATAATAATACTTTCATCTATCAAAATATTCTTTACTAGAACATAAAATTCTCTCCTCCCCTTTTTCAAAGAATGAGTTTTATAATATTGTCATAACGTTGTATTTTAATGAGTGATACTTCCATGAATTACTTTTTCTACATAATTCCTTTCATTTTTAATGTCTAGATGGTTAATGAAAAGTTTATTTCATCTATTGTGCATAACATCACTTATATTATCATGAAAACTTTTTCATTTGTCTAAAATTACTATATATGAACCCTATCTATAAATATGTAAAATCAATGTAATAACATAATTTAATGCTAAATATCAATTTTAAGCAGTATTTTCAATATCTAAACCATTTAAAATATCATTATTATATAGATAAATGATTCTATAAAATATTACTACACTCTAATATATATGCGAATAGATCTAAGCATTTTTCCTAATTTTACACATAAATATAGTTATTTTTGAACAAATGCGACACATGCACATATTGAATTTGAATGAAACTCGGACTCATAACTAAATAAATGATGTTAAATATAATGAATAGATTAGATTTTTTTATCAATTATCAAAATCTTAAAATTTAAAAGAGTTACATGGAATCTCTTCAATATAATGTAACTTGGTTATATAGAAGCGATCCTGTATTTTAATAATGATATACAAAAATGACTTTTTTGCTAAATTTAGGTTTTAGTGAAAGATTTTTAGCAAAAACCCATAAGAGCATGATCATATTTGAAAATTTAGTGAAAATAAATGATCATCTTTATCATTCTTAACAATAAGAAGAAGAATATAGACTAACTTCTTTTCTTGACAAAGATCTTTTTTCATTGGGTTGATGCTTCAGTTGCCGTTGCACCCAGCCAATTCAGGCATGCGTTGGTATAGAAAAATTATTTATTTAAATATAAAAATAAAAATCAATCGGCATACATATATAATTTTTACTTTTGAATCTACATTACAATTTTTTCCCTTAAAACTTTTCTCATACATTCTTGGGAAGAAGAGAAAAATAAAATAGTTGCCACAATTTTTTCCTATTTTCTGTGTTTTTATATGATAAGATGATATTTTAAATATCTAACTAGTTTGTTGTTTAATTATTATTTCATACCATAATATACACACACTATTTATTGTATTTATTAGGAAATTTGAGCTTCAATTCTAGGCATGGGATTTTATCTTCATACACTATTTATTTTATTTAGGAAAAATTTCCTTCGTACTTACAACTTTTGACCATTGTTCTTCTCATACCCATAACATTTCAAAAATTCACGGGACACCGACAACATTTCATGCTTAATTCCTCTGATACTCACACCATCATATTCTAATATAATAGTTATGGCTAATGGACACGTCCCATTCATGCATCTAACTTTTGTTCATTCTGAAATTGCGTAGATAGCGTGAAATACGAAATCAAAATCCCCAAACGTTACTATCAAAAAAATACCCTAACCTAAACGTCCAATATTTCATTCTTCTCTCCTCTTCTTCCTCACGTTGCTCCGCTCTTCCACTGTCATGCTTGCCAATATCTTGTCTTCCTAACCTAAACCGGCAATCCAAAAGTGTAGAGAAAATGCCATCTTCCCTAATTTGGTTGCAGAGATCGATAACATAGCCCCAGTCAAAGACGACCAATCCACCGCCATTGAAGCCCTATAAAAGTTGCATCCCACGACCATTTCAACGATGAATCCCCCTCCACAAATCTCGTCCTTCTCCGACTACAGTTCAGCTACCAAACCACTCCAGTTCCTATATTTCACGACTGCACCACCCAATTTGTCTATTCTGTTGGCAATTAGCTCTCCCACATCAGATCAGCAATAGCTACAACCGCCACGCAATCATCTTTTCCAATTACAATCTATGCTTGAAGCCCACAATTGCTCCAACAAAGTCCATTGTTGCCGTCCTATTACACCGAACAATGAAAATCAACAGTCTCATCTTCTCCATCGGCGAAGTGCAAAAAACTCATCTTAACTGCCTAGGTCATGCCACCACCCGCTACCACTGTGAGAATGGGCTCTTAATGGTATACCTCATCACTTGCTACCAACTGGTGTGTTGGTGTAGCACCCGCCGGGAGCGCTACGATGGGCTCGAAATGGTTTCCCGGGCCTTGAAAATGTGGATCGTGTTGGAAAGCAACGTGAGCTTAGATTTCCTGCATTCACATGGGGTAAAACGCATTAGGCTTCATATCTTTTAGGAAAGTTGGCGTGTGGGTATTTTCTCGTGATTTCGGCAGCATAACGGCTAAGACGGGGCTTTCCGTACACGGGTCAAGTCACAAATCCGGCAGCATAACAACAGCGTATTATGCTGGGATCCGTGGACCCGCGTGCACCCACCTTGCCGGGGCGTTAACTCAAACACGCACACAAAAAAATAAAGAAAAACGGAGTCGCCACTGATCTTTAAAGGGAGATCAGACCCTGTTTAAAGAAATAAGGCACTAATAATACAGAGATCGGGTTCCGGCCTACGGATTGAAGCAAATATGGAGAAATCTGCCAACCCGAGGCGGTTTACACGGCGTGAAAGGGGGTAAAATGAAAGATTTGAGAGAATGGGAGAGATGGAAAGGGGGCGTGGAGGAGGGAGCGTGGCTTGGAGAGCGTGAAAAGCCGGGACGCCGGGGTGTTGCTGCAGACTCCCGTCCTCCCCTTGGGATGCCTCTCTTCAAGTGTCTTGAATAAGAGGGGGGCTCCTCCTTTTATAGATGTAGGAGTGGGCTTTGGGCTCTCTTGAGGTCATGGACTTGGTCCATGGGCTTGGGCTTCTTGAAGAGTTGGACTTGGTCCATCTACTTGAGTTTGGGTTGAGACCATGGGCCTTGGGCCACTTGAAGGCTTTGGACTTGGTCCATATGCTTGAGTTTGGTTTGAGATCGTGGGCCTTGAGCCATTTGAAGGCTTGGGCTTGGTCCATATGCTTGAGTTTGGTGGACTTGAGCTTGGCTAAGCCCGTTTGCTTTGGGTGGGCCGTTGTAGGGGCCCAAAGTTGTAGAGAAGCCTGCTTCTGAGGCTTGGTTGGCTGCTTTGTGGAGCCCGTTGAGGTGGCCTGTAGGAGCTTCGCTCTCGTGGGCCGAATCTGGTTTGTTGAAAAGCCTGCTTCGAGGCTTGGTAGAGCTTCGCTCCCGTGGGTTGAGTTTGGAAGGGTCTGCTTAGCTTGCTTGAACCTCCTTTTGCCTTGAATTTGTTTGAGTTTGGGACTTTTTTCCATTTTACCCATTTTTGGGCCCAAAGGTGGGGTGTCAACAGTTGGATTTTCTGCCAATGAATTTGCTAGATTCGGAGAGAACCGTACCTATTTCTGAAAATCACCAAAGTTTTCGCAAGAATTTTAGAAGACGTTAGGGAAAGTGAAGGTTGTGGAAAATATGGTAACAGAAAATGGAATATTTTGAAAATTGTGTGATTGATATGAAATGATAGGGATAAAGTTGGAATAAATAAGTTTGATGGAAGATAGTTGGTAAGAAAAATGATTGAAATATAGAAGAAAAAGTGAAAAAATATAATGATTAATTAACTATTGAGGAGCCTTGAAATCAACAATCCTACCATTTTCCACCCATATTTCCCATGACTAATTACCAAAGGTGGGCTTAAATTCTGTTTTGGATCCATGAATCAAAGCCCCTATATACTAAAAAGGAAAACTAGCTTTTTTTGAAATGCAATTCCATTTTTAATCATTCGTGTTAGGATTTACTAATTTGACGCCTTGGACTCTCACATCTGCCATTCTATGGATAAAGCAGAAATTCTTGGAGATCCCTTATCGGTCTAACAAATTCTCTTGCAAGTTCAGTAATTAAAACAAAAGCACATTAATTAGATCACTGCATTCAAACATTGCAACGATTTAAATATTAGAAAAACAAAAACATCAAGAAGATGGGCTGTGTTGATGGCACCCATCTCGTCTTCACCAAATCCAAATTCGAAGAAGATGCATAAAGGCCACTAGAGTGAGTAAAGCTGAATAGGTTTGAGCAAGAGCACCACTGGGAAGCATAAAAATTAGCAATTTTGCCGGCTGTTATGATTAAACATACCAAAAATTTAGGATGGCAACACAGATTCGAGCAAAAATGTCAGGATTATTGAACGGAAGGTTTGCAATGGAAAAAATTTAGGCGGAGGAAACGACATTTGTGCAAGTTCGTTGATTAGCTTCGTTTATTAACATGGAGGGATAAAATCATCAAATTGTTTTAGAGCTTACGATCGTTTATGTAGTATATCCATGGGTTTCAGAGGAATCAGGCAGGAGTAATTAATGATAAAATGTTGTGGGTTTTGAAATATTGTGAGCACAAGTGAAATAATGATCAAAAGTTATGAATATATGCGGAATTTTTTCTTTTATTTATTTGGAAGTTCGAGCTTCATGTGTGGGCATGAAATTTTATCTTCTATTTTTTTTTATGAGTATTCATATTTTACAATCTCAACTGGTATTACAATTAAATTCTGAGACATTCTTATAATTTGCTAACAATTATCTACTATTTCTAAACTTTTCCACTGGTGGACGGCTCCCACAAACTTGAGGAGACTTGCAACGCCACCACTTCAGAAATACTGCTGGGGAGATTCGAACCCAGGACCACCCACTTGTGAGGCCATGTCCTGCACCACTGAGGCACGACCTCAATGGCGAAATTTTATCTTCTATTTTAATAGCAATGTTTCCGTAACTATTCCATTATCATCATGGTTCGATATGCGCCGAGTTAAAAGATTTGGAAATATGCATATAAAAAAAAAACCTATCACTCGCGCCAGGCCCGTCGCATTTCTCATGACGCTGCCTCTGAGATATGTGACCACGTGGCATGTGGGGAGTCAGCATCGCAGGCTGGCGTAAGCGATGTCGTAACCGCAAACTCCGCTAGCAATCTTGTGATTTTGGATGTCAATACATCACACGAGCAAAAAAAATTATTATTAAAATCAAGTCCGTTAAGAACGAGAAGGTTTTGCAAGATAAGGGTCCCATTGCCATGTATCTTATTTACATTTCAGAAATTACATCGCGCGTATTATTTAAAATATAACTTAGGCCTTTTAGAGCGAAAATTATATGAATAGAATGTTAACATGATCCTAAATAAGTAAAAATTACAAATTTATTATATAAAAATATATTTTAAAATAAAACATCAAATAAATTTCAAAAAACTACAAAATTTAACCAGTTTCAACATCTAGACGGGACTAACGTATGTATAAAAAATTTGTTAATATAAAAAAGTATATTTTTGTAGGCCAGGACTAACATATGTATAAAAAAATTTTAAAAATAAAAAGTATATTTCAGCAGGCCATGTGCGCCCAGGTACATATGCCCATTTTTTAAAAGAAATTTTGTATACGTTCATCCATCATATTATCCCGTCAATTTTTTTATTTTTATTTATTTTACTTTAATTATTAGCTTTATCATATTATACCATTGTTTCATCTGTTTCAAAAAATTTTGCCAACTTTTTTTCCACATTTTTTCAAGATTACCAAACTCACGCTAGGATTATGTGTTTATTTTGCAAAATGACAAAACATATGCGCTAAATTCAATTTTACAAAAAACTCGGGGCCATTCGCTGACGATTTGCCACGTGGCAAGCAGCGAGTCGTCAGAAAGTGGGGGCCCTGGAAATCCATGACCACTGCGGGCGCAGCAGCGCTATATAACAGAGCTTACGAGAGATGGTTCATGGCAACGAGCCAACGGGCGGGCGGCATTTTCAAGAGCTGGAAACAAGCAGGTGTGTGATTATGATGAATTCGACCCACTTTTCATTGGGGTATTTTTAATTTTTCTTCCCACACTTTTTCTGTAATTTTTGGTCCAGTTGGTTGTGTTGGTTCCTGTGAAGATTTCAATCTTTCGTTGTTTTTTCCCATTCTTGTTTGGAAAATGATGAAAGTGGTATTTTCATCTAGTTTCTTATGGGATGAAATATCTTCTTCCCTTGTTTCTTCCTTTTTCATTAGGTTTGGCTTTAGTTTGTAATTCTTCTGCAGTGGGTTAGTGATGGCTGTTCTAATGCTGTATGGAGCAGAACTAGTTGGACGTGCCCAAATTAATGGTAACATATAGAGGATGATAATAAAGGTCAACTATTTTGGAGAAATTCCTAGTTTTCTTCTTCTTCTTTTAACTGAATATGTTTCTGGTAGGCAGGGGCGGCTAGGATTTCAATTTGGACTTGAAAATTTTGTCTAGTGGGGGGGGAGTTTGCATTGAATGACTTGCTTGCCACCTCCTGAAATTAGCATATCATTATGAAAGAGCAGCTCCCCTGGAATCAATTATCCTCGAATTACTGAAGTTGGTGTACTAAATTCATGTAATTAACTTGGACTGGACTGGACGGGACAGGACACAACAACTTAAATTAGTCTAGTTTGGGTAAGACGTAAAAAAAAAAAAGAATAAAATAAAACTTTATCACTCATTGTTGCACTTCTTTTGATATAATCAGAAATCTTAACTACTTAACTATCTTATCCTTTCTGTCATTACCTCTATTCCAATCATTTTTGTCACATTTTTTAATACAATTTCCCTATCTATTTTATCCTTATTCTCATCACTCCTAATTGTTAAATTACTTTTTCAATATTTTCCCTGCAAATGTTGTCCCCACTAACGCATTCGTCTCTTACAAAACAGACCCTTAAGAAGAAGGAAAAAAAAAAAAGAAAAAGAAAAAGTAGCTCGTTTCTGAAATTTCGTCTCCTTAGGACCTGTTTGGCCTAGTACCAGCATCACTGCTTTTGCAACATAACAGCCCATTATTTTGGTATATAATCAGCAACAAAATCATACTACGGTCTTAAAATTAAATGCTGTTTTCGGTTCCTCTTTTATAGCAGTCGATTCTTCAAAGTTCCCTTCTTATTTTTATTTTGCGTCTCTGTTGGCATTGTGCTCTCAAAGTGTTTGATATGATCTTTCTCTGTTGTTCAGAATTTAAACAAACTGAAACAATTGCTAGACAGAAAGATTCAAAGCTAGAATCATGAATGAATAAGAACGCGAATTTGTCAGCTTCTTCTATCATGATCTGTGAAAACCAATTAACAAATGGAGATCGAAACAGTAACTATCCATTTGTAGCTTGGTGATTAGGATAAAGCAATGATAACAAAAATTTTCTAATTTTGGTTGGGAATTATCAGTCAGATCCTCTTTGCTAGTCGTCTTCAATAGCATGCACTTAAATTTGTTCAATATCATTTGTTCTTCATGATGCATTCATTTTCACCCAAGAAAGGAACAAAGTGGGAAAGGGAAAGAAATTTTTAACTAAGTTTGGCAGAATCATGGCTTTGATTGCATGCAAGTTGTTCGAGCAGCCATCAAGGAATTTGTGTGATGTGTGGTTTCTGATTCTGACTTATCTGTGGATTCTGCATGCTTGCATCAATGCTTAAAACTCATAGAACTTAGTGATTTGCCAACTGATTTGCTGTAATCCTGTTTTTCATGTTTTGTGGCTCTTCTCGTCGTTCGTTGGAATTAACAAGATTCAATTGAGAGCCATAAATATAGCTTTTCTGGAAGAAGGTGTATTATGTTATCCTTATTTCAGTTTGAATAAGTGTTAAATATATTGGCTATCTTGATTAGTTATGTTACTGTGCATAGTACTATCTTCTTGTCATGGCATGTTCTTTATGCGAAGTATGGAAATAAATGTCCATTGTTTTTGTAATCTTTGAAATTTGTGTTGGATTATTTTTAGCTGTAACAAAAAATTTTGAGCATTACCATAAAAAAAATGTTGTTAGTCAGTGTCCTGTTTACTCATCAGTTCTAGTCTCAAATGGGATGTCAACTTATGGCACAGAGACCAAATTAAAAATCTCTCATCCTATTTTTGATGAGCTGAGAATGTCTTATCTTGTCCAATTCTCAAGAAAATTGCTGTTGGAAAACTTATTTTGTAGCTTCTTAACCATGTTCAATCTGCAAACAGTGTCTTTTCTTCAAGATAATCTTTGGTTTCTTTCTTTCTGTTCATGAGTATTGGGTCCTGCTTTCTGTGGAATGAACCTAAACATGCATATTTCCTTTTCCAAATGTGTTGCTATAGAGTTCAAAAATGGGGATTGTAAACTACAGTCAGATTGAGTGCATTTGTAAGGTATAGATCCTGCTTCTGAGAAAGAAAGGCTTAAAAGTCGATTTGCTTTGTTAAGTAAAGTAGATTTTTTCCCTTGCAAGAAAAGCCTGCATGGCAGTTCCTGCTTTTCCACCACACTGGTTCTGCTTAGTTAGAAAATGGTGCTCAGTTCTCAATAGGTAATTGCTTTATTTGATCCCATTTTGACTGTTTATTTCTATTATGGATAAGTCTGTTTCATAGAAAAGCCTAACATGCAGATTGTGACTTGTTTTTATCCTTCAATATATAAATAATTTGTCTTTGGTTGCTAATAAATCTAATTCTGCTTTGCCAATGAGATGGACACTAGTTTTTTTTTTTTTTTTTTCCATGAAAGAAGGAAAAAGTTTTAAAGTGCTCATTTTCGTTTACTTTTTCTTTCTTCTTGTTTTCTTCCTTCTAATTTTCAGGAAATATGAAACACTTTTCACTACTACAGATTCTATTTTCTGCATTTCTAATAGCAGCCATATTAGTTAATGCTTCACAAGCTCATCTAAGCAATGACAACGTCGTGAAAACTGCTGTTTTCCTATCACCTGCATTCATCCTCGGGCCAGGTTCTGTTGAGGACAAGTTCTACTACAATATTGACTTCCCAAGAGGTCACATTGCTCTTAAAGATTTCATTGCTGAAGTGGTTGATGAGATGGGGAATCCTATCCCACTTGATGAGACTTATCTCCACCATTGGGTTGTGCTGAGATACTATGGTGTTAGTTCTACCGTTGATCCATATATTTCTGATGGTCAGCATCTTCACAAGTCCAAGTTTATCGTAGTGAGGAATGCAGGAATTTGTCAAGGAAATATGCTTAGCCAGTACTATGGTCTTGGGTCAGAAACACGCCAAACTCTTACACATGTGCCAGACCCTTATGGCATTGAAGTTGGGAATCCCGCAGAAATTCCTGATGGATATGAGGAGAGGTGGTTGCTGAATGTCCATGCAATAGATACACGGGGTGTAGTTGATCGAATGGGATGCACAGAATGCAGGTGCGATCTCTATAATGTTACAAAAGATAGCCGCGGCCATCCTTTGCCCGAGGGTTACAATGGAGGTCTGTCTTGTTGTTATGATCAGACTCAATGTAAGGTGAGAGAAGGTGTTGAGAATGTAAGGAGGAAGCTGTACATGAGATACACGGTGAAATGGGTTGACTGGGATGATAGCATTGTGCCTGTTAAGATTTACATATTTGATGTAACAGATACTAGGGAGACATCCAATTCAACCAAAGGAAATGCTGTGATGGGTTGCAAGGTATTTTCTTTTGCTTATCTACCTGCACTAGAATGATGTGATCTGATCATATCTCAATCTGTCAACTGCTGGACAAATAACTAGTTGTGTTCTATTTTTGACTTGTAAAACCTGGAGAAAAGTTTCTAGCTTTGGTTTTCTGGTTTTCCTCAAACAGTGGGTTTCAACGAGTCATGTTTTGGGCATGCAAAATAGATAGTATAGTCCAGTTCATGAGCTCATTAGCTCCTTCAAGTATCTCCTAAACAATGCATTACAGCAACTGAAAAAGATGAACACTTAATCCAGGTCGAATATAACGTCGAGTCATGTGGTGCTTTGAGCATGAACAATGGCAATTGCATACAAAACAAAAGGACAAACATGATCATGCCGCGCGGGGGCAACGTCGTCTATGGGGTGGCCCACCAACATTGGGGTGGAGTTGGCAGTGCCCTTTATGGACAGGTAAAGTATCCAATTTCTTGATTTAATTATGTATTACAAGTGATTTCTTTCCATGGATAATTAATCGCGCATAACAGACATGTTTGAAAAACGGGCTTCAAAGAATCTGTTCATTTCAACGGGAACATCTAGAAATGCAGATGCCATGGGGATGAAGTAGACTGAAAAAAAAGAAAAATTATCAAAGTCTCTAACCTTGAGGAAACTGCATATATCATCTAGCTGCTTCCATTCTCTGTGAACTTCTCTTTTTTATTTGGCATTTTCTACATCTAAAGCAAACTTTCATGCAAATTTAAATTATAAAACTTCGGTAATATGCCAATTTCCAGATATTTGGCTTCTTATCATAGAAATTTGATTTCTAATGCTTACTGTTTTTGCATGAAAATGAACATTAGTACTATTATCTGATGCTTTCTTGCAATTAATTATCAATGAATTTAACTGCCATGAACATGCAAGCACACTTGCTGATGTGGTACACTTATGTATCTTTATTTGCTCATTACCCATCTTCTTGTTTCCTTCGACGTAAAGAACCTTACTAATTGGTCTACTTGGCCTTGAAAACCTAAATAGTTTAGAATGTCCAAAATATTTGGTTGTCAGCATGTTCTGCACAGATTCGATTGTTTATGGTTATTTTATTCGCGTGGTATCTAACAAGTGCTGATATGAATGCGTATTGTTGTTACTTAGATGTCTTATCTAATACGTTTCATCTTCAGTATAATGCCATTACAAAACCAAACAGTGCGCTAGGAAGTCTCATACTTTGATGTTGTTTTCTAAATACAACGTATGGTGGAACAACCAAAACTGTTTGCAATGTTACCATATGCAAGATGAACAGGGATCCCACTCCAGGCCACAACAAAAGATTGCCTTGTCCGTTTGATTTTTATCCTTATATTTCATCATCATCAATTTCCCATCAAGAGTGTTTTCAGGATGTATGTGTCTAATTACGAAGTTATAAGTTATCTGATTTAACCTTTTCACATGTTTTCCCTGATGGGACCAGGATGGGAGACTACTATGCTCTTCTATGCCAACTTATGGAGATGGAAAAGAACCTGGGAATGAAGATGGTTACATTGTGGGGATGTCCACCTGCTATCCGAAGCCAGGAACTGTTAAAATAGCCGATGGTGAGATTTTGACCTTGGAATCAAACTATAGCAGCGCTCAGATGCATACTGGAGTTATGTCACTCTTCTACATCTTAGTGGAAGAAACACAGTCCACAAATGTTGCTCTGTCCGCAGAGTTCCCAGCTCATGTAAGATATGTCCTCCTCCAAAATCACTCAGCGTTACTTTATTATTTTTTACTAAATGTTCACGTTTGGCACATGTAGGAAAACAAAATGTTAAAAAAGTAAAATGATGAAAAAAATTATTCACAGTAGTGATGAAAATGAGAGTGATGATAGAAAAAAATGGAGATGTATGTGTAATATTTACCACCTTCATATTAATGATGCCATGCCTACCTACTCAAGTGGAAGAGGATGCAGAAGCAGTTGCAAAACACTGAACCCTCTTTAAGGATTGATATTGGGTAAGCAAACCACTTTGAGCAAATTGGCAGACAACAAATAAGCAATGTCTATTTAGCTTCTCAAGTACAAGATTAGGATGTTGCCATTGCAACAGTAATACATGGAGAAAGAGTTAATGATGAAAAGAAGCAGATCACTCCGACCCCGCTGATGTAGTTTCTGTGTGTGTCTATGCAGGATAGAGTAGAGCTCCCTAAACACATATGGGCAATGGTTTTCTTGGGCGTTGCTCTTGCTGTGGCTCTGATCATTGCTGCAATTAGCTATCGTAAGTATCCAAATGAGGAAGATGGAGAATATGAACCCATAATAAAGTACAGAGATCTTGCATATGCTGGATATGCCTAAGCCACTTCAACAAGCTTGTGTGCATATATGATAGATTACAGAGATCTTGCTTATGTTGGATATGTCTAAACCAGTTCAAGAAGCTAGATCTTGCTAATGCCGGATATGCCTAAACCACTTCAACACGCTTGTATGCATATATGTAAAGCGGTCAACGTTGGAATGTATGTTTCTTCGCTGCAATCTCTGTAGCAGCTAACAATAGCAATAAATGTTTTACTATTTTATCTCTGCTTATAGACTAGTAGTTTCTTACATTCTTACTCCCATCCAAATTATTTCACTCACTGTTCCTCAATCCATATTCACAGAAGATTTCACTTCCTGTCAAGTCTCCGGAGAAAAAATTATGTTACTCCTCTTTTGTCAGTTGTCACTCCCCTCATAGTCTACTACTTCAACACAATCAATTCGAAGTTTGAAGCGAGATCCGTTAGTTCAACTTCAACGTTTCCTTTCCAAAAGAAGTATTTGTATCGCTAAGGAGTAAAAAAAAATTAAGGGTCCAATTGGTATAGGTGAAAAAGAAAACATACCTTTTCCAGTCCTTTGTATTCATTTTTTATACAGGGTATTGGAAGAAAAGTTTTTTGTGTAAAAGTTCTGAAATGAGAAGAAGTGATACAACAAGGGTAATGATTAAAATTCCAGTAGTATAAAAAGTTATAAAGAAATGATTAAAAAAATAAGATAATTGTATAGAAAAATATTTTGAAATGATTGAAAAGTAGAATAGTTTTGGAGAGTAAAAAGTTTTAGGTCGAAAAATTTTATGTGTATGCAAATACACTTATAATTTGACTTTTTAACTATTTAATTACTATTTTTCTATTAACTATTTTTATGTTTCACCAGTATTTCTAAATACTTTCATATAACTATCTTATTTAATTTATTTTTATTTTTATTTTTTACTTCTAATCACTACCATTGTCCATAGACACTCTTTGGTAAGCCTCATCTAATGGATCAGGTCAATTCATTTTCTAGCTGTGTGTGAAGCCATAATGCAAGGATAAGCACATCCGCTGCAGCAGAACCCTTATTGGCGTAAATTGCTTAGGCGTGGATTATTAGTCAAATTGCATAAACATATTCGGATACATTCAGGTGTATTCTAAGCTAAAATAGATCAATCATTTATTTTATTTTATTTTTTAAAATTTTTTCCTTGTAAACAAAGTCTCCTTAAGTGTATGTGATTCATATATCAAGTTTTGTCATTTTATGTTACTGTATGTAATCCATATATCAAGTTTTTTCATTTTACGTTACTTTTACAATTTATTTTTTAGTTTAAAAATATCAATTTCAAAGGCATTTAAGTCATTTTCACCCGTTTAAAAACTCGATTTTTAAAAATAACAAATATAATAGTATTGTAAAGTGACAAAACTTGATATATAAATTAAAAACACATGGGAAAATATGTTTTTTAAAGAAATTTTTTTAAAAAGTACAACTAATTATTAAAAATGAATAATGTATTGTAGCTAAAAATCAATAATATATTATCGGGCTCTCTCACGTTCAAGATGCAGACCCTTTTTTTTTATTTTTTTTGGCGTCCGGTAAACTAGTAAGCTTGGAGCCTATGCAAGCCATCATGCTGCAGTTTATCCAAAATTCACATAAGAAACCGGTGGATCTTCAGACTTCAATAAAACCAGAAACGGGATGCTAGCAACCAAAGCGTGCTAAAAACATCACATGCCCAACCAATAATAGGAAGCCACGTGAGTTGCCACATCGGCAACCAAGGGCCTATAAGTAATAGCAGCAACAACAATGGGCCGAGCATAACGCTAGGACTGGTAAGTGGTAAGAGTCCCGCCTTTGGTGCCAGAAGTCCGGTTTCGATTCCTATCGGTAAACATTGTTAGATGTTACACTCCTAGAATTAAAAAATTAAGTGTGTGTTTGGTTGGAGGTAAAACTTTTGATGAAAAGTTTTTGTAGTAGAAGTCGTCAAATCAATAGAAAGTGATGTGATATAATAGGAGTAATGATGAGGAGTAAAGAGAATAAAGTTAAAATAGATAGGTTAGTTGTATGGATAGTTGTGTAGAAATGATTGAAAAGTAGGGTAGTTTGTATAGAAAAATGTGAAAAAATAATTAAAAAATAGAGTAATTATGGAGAGTGAAAAATTTTAGATTGAAAAGTTTTAATTGACACTTTTTTACCCTAAACAAACACACCCTAAAAAATATTTACTTGAGTTGAGAGATGTAAATACAAGAATTGAAAAAATTATAAAAAAAAACCAACAAGAAGTCAACAACAGCAAGGGCAGAATGGAGAGGAGCAAAGAAGGGGCACTAGGGATTTTATGTCATTTCTTTGCTGGCATCCATTGCCTCTACCCTCCTTAGCATAGTTTTTACTTTTCTTCTTTCACTTCATTTTCCATTTTTCCCTCCTCTTAAAATCCAAGATTAGTCCATGGGGAGGTCAAGCATCTCCGCTTTCTCCGGGCCGGAATTCCGTCTCTCTCTCGTTCCAGTATCGACGCTTGTTTGGACTCAATCCACCCATGGGGATTAATGGTGAATCCATTTTCTTCGTAGATCTTCTAAGGAAATTTCCAAATATAATGCTGAATTTTGATCATACTTCTTATTTTCAATAAATTCTTTTCATACTCATTGAGTTTCTTTCAAATTCTAAGATCTCTTAAAAGTTGCTGTTAACACATATATGAAATGGCTAATTAACTAATTTACCGGAGATACATTAGTCATTTTACATGTATATTAATCTCAGCCTTCACACATCAGGCGGTCGGTTAGATTTCTCCATCAACCTATTTTTGATTTTCTCGGCTCTTTGCTGGTGGAGTTGTTTTGTCTTGTGCTCTGACATCAGTTATTAGATGCTTATCAATCTTCTTAATCTCAAAAACTAGTTAGAGAGGTAACATTTTCCCTCACACTTTAATTGCGTGCTTATCCCCTTCCACAATCGATTTGCAATAACATAATAAATGTAGATGGGTCACATTTGTTTAAAAATATATTTATTTATAAATTATAAAAAATGTATAAATCAATTCACATATGTATCAGTATAGTAATGTTGATAGAATCATTTATTCATATATTAATGAAGATAATGACATTCTATGGTTTACAAGTTAAAAATATAACTTTAAAATTAATATTTAATACTAAAACATAATTAGTTTCATATATTTTAGATGGATATCACTTACACGCTTGTGTCAATCACTTGCCATGCAGGTGTAGACTTTTACTTCCTTTTGATTTCCGAGTTACTAAGCCTTGCCCCTCCACTTTTCAGATTTAAAACACCTTAAATTATATAATTAATGTAAATATCCTTGTTAATAATTTAAGATGAGACAAAAAAAATAATATTTGTAATTTTTATTTTATCTTGAAATGGTTATAAGATATTATAAATTTTAATTAAATAGTGAATGTTACGGGTTCAGTACTAAAACTATTTATCGTAATTATTGTAAATATTAATTACCTCTAAATTTTTTTAATAAATATCTATTAAATTGAAAAGAATCTAGATATATTCTTAAGGACGCTCGTTATCAACACTTTGAAGCAGCCATCCAAGTCTCAAAATCCTATTGGATAGGACTTTGAGATGAGTAGATAGGAATGGGAAAGAGATACGACGAATATAATATTTCTCATTTCCAAATTTTTTCTCTACTCCTACAAAAAAAATTTTCCCTACTCCTACAAATTTTTTTTTTTCCATTTGTAATACATAATAACCTTGCTTTCTTAAATTTCTAATATTAATTTTTTCTCGTTCTCAATATATTTTACCCGTTGTAGGACACAATAATAATTTTTTATCCAATTTTCTTCATCCTATCCTCCATCCCGTTTCAGATATTCCAAAGGATTTTCTATTTTGAAGACAACTTTTTCAAAAATTTTTATAGTATTATTCTCGTTGGATTCAAGCCCCTTGGATCCGTTCTAATAGGCCAACAAAAAACGACAGCCTTTTAAGTTATTATGTACTTTAACCCTAGGAGTCCAGCGTTTAACTTATTACTTAGATCTTAAGAGTCAACCTTCATCTATGGACAAAAACGATACTTCTATTTGAATGGAAAAATGAAAGGAGACATAGTTGATCCGGACACCCAAGGTTTTCATTAGTTTATTTGGGGCACGCTTCTATGTAAGGGGTTACATAGAATTGGTTCTATATAATCCCACCTATTTTTGACATTCTGATGTTTGATTAAAAATTCAAATCATTTATTTTATTTAACATCATTTGATTATGCAGAAGATTAAATACCATCAAAATCCAATATGTGCATGACCATATTTGCTTAAAAGTAGATATATTCATGTGTAAATTAAGAAAAATTCTTAGATTCATTCATATATATATTAGAATGTAGTAATACTTTATAGAATTATTTATCCATATATTTATGATATTTTTATATGATTTAAATGTTGAAAATATTACTTAAAAATTGATATTTAATATTAAATTATTTTATTATATTGATTTTACATATTTGCAGATGAGACTCATATATAATGATACTAAATAAACGAAAGGGTTATCATGATAAAATAAATAATGCAGAATACAATAGATGAAATGAATTTTTCATCAACTATCTACTGAGGGGTATCATAGAAGCGATCCCCAGTTTATTTAACCAACAAATTGAAATGGCATTATAACTAACCAAAAATCCATCCATCAACTACGGCTTGAAGCCATGTACATCTTTTACGAAAGCGGGCGGTAATCGCCTTCTCCGAAAGCAAATGATGTTCGCATGTCAGATGATGAGGATTGAATGGTCAATTCAACTGGAGATTGCAAGTCAATGAATCATCTAATCGACGATGGTTCCATCCAAATAATTTCAAGTTCATGCATCAACGTCCTCATCGTTTATATGAGGCAATGACGCCGAACGTGATCCTGACCACCTGTGTACTTAGAATTGGTGCACCAGCGTGCACATAACCAATTTTTTATATTTTTTTAATTTTTTTTTATAAAATTATTAGTTTAAGTTCTACTCCGCCGTTGTCGCGGGAGGTTTTAATTTCCTTTAGCGATGAAAGTTTACAGAAGTTTTTCTCCAGGATTTAAAATGTATTTGATTGTAATATCTGTTGTCTTCTTATATATAAGAGCCAAAAACATGCGCGTTGATTTTTACAATTTTGAATATTTTTAGATATTTTTTGAATATTTAAAAATAAATGTCAATTTTAATAATTCAAAATTATTAAAATACCACTGAAAATCTAAAAACTATCTATATATCTCCAAAAATGATAAAAATTTATACACATGTTAAATATATTTAGATTAATAGTTAAGTAAAAAAAATTTTTAAAAAATAAAAAACAGATATTTGCACCCGGATGTATCAAAGCTAGATGCACCCGGTGCATAGGATCACATTGGAGTGATGGCAGCTTAAGAATATAATTATAAAAATTACCGTTTTTTATTATTTAGTATTATATAATATTACATCTGATAGAACATTCAGGCATATTCATCTCTTATGGGGACAAACTCCCACCTATTTGTACGGAGACAAAGGTCTATCTATATTAAACTTGAACATATTGCCGAAAAAATGAATACTCAGAAGCATTGGCCGAGAATTGAATACCCGTCCTCCCATGCATCTGTTAAAGGTGTTAGCATCATGAAGGAACCCCTAGTGGCAAAACTAGAGTATTTTGCGAGTGAGTATATAAAGTCCAATCCTATGCATCCAATGGACTGGCACATTTTTAATTATTTTTTTGCCTCCTATATATGACCCCGATTACGCACATCATAATATATTTTGAGCTCAAATTAATTATTCGTTTATTATTATTTTTATTTTTACTTTCCTTCATAAACATGTTTTCCTAATGTATTTAATTAATATATCAAATTTTACTATTTTACAATACTTTTGTATATTTATTTTTAGTTTAAAAAAAAATCAATTTCAGAGGCATTTAAACCTCTTAAAATTTTGATTATTAAAAATAGAAATAAATATGTAAAAGTATTATAAAATGCTAAAACTTAGTATATGGATTAAACGCACTTAGAAAAAAATGGTTATGAAGAAAAATAAAAATATATTGTAAAATAAATGAATAATATATTTTTAACTTAAAATACATCCTGATGTATGTAATTGGGCTCCTATAAAATTTTATAATTTATTTAATTTTTCCTTTAATATTTTTTTAGAATTTTAAAAACAAACATATGAAAATGGGATATTTTTTATTTTGAAAATTCCAAATCAATAAATTATAAAACTCCATAGGTAAAATATTCATGCTTGAGCCACCACATGTGTGCCAAACAATAAAAATAATAAAACGTGAATCACGCACCAGAGAACAATGTGGAGAAGTCCTTAATTTTATATGACAATGGACATCTTCATGCAACCTAATTTTATATGACTATGGACATCTTCATGCAACCTAATTTTACATGACTATGGACATCTTCATGTACCTAGGTGTATCGAATCGTTGATTTGTTAAAATTGTTTTAACATCTTCATGTAGCTTAGATTAAATTTTGATAACTAATCAAATACTAGGCCCAAAATGAGTTAAGATACCCAAATCATCGTTGGTGTTAGAACCATTGCAGTGTTTTCCATAGTTAATTATGCATTTCTATTTACAAATATATTTTAATTATAATTTCAGAAAAGGATTTTAATTCGAAATTTAGGTGGGCCAACACGGACAAAACTTCTAAAATTGCTTTAAAATACTATTTTTAATATGAAGACATATATATGTAATAATTAATTTTCTATAAAAATAATTTTTGAGTTCTTGACTAAAAGAAATCATAATTACGATCAAATGTTATCTGACAATAACCAGCGTATTCCATAGAGATTTTGAGCGAAAATAGTTGGACTAAATTAAATATTTCACTTGCAAATGCCCAACCTTGAATTCCTTTTGGGTTTGGCGTTTCTGCTTGACCAATAAATGCATTCTTGTAATAATAAAAAAAAATTGCATGTTTTTTTTTTTATTGGGTTTGACTTAGAAATCCACTATCCCTTTGGCCAAGCTGATCAGAATAAAGTAGGCAGCGGACTGATCAATTCAAAGTTCAAGCCGCTATTTCAGTCCGGTCCTAAAATATTTTTGTTAGTTCTTTTGAAAACTTTTTATAAACATGTTTGCTTAGAGAAGAAGCATATGGTGTGAACACTGAACACTCGTACGCAATCTTGGAAAGTGGAAAAAAGGAAAAAAAAAAGCCCAACTTTTCCTCACATCTTTCCAAATAATTAATTTACTTTCTAATCATTTCTTTAATCTTTTTATATAACTCTTCTATTTATTTTAACATTATTTTTTATTCCTAATACTTTATCTATTTTAAAAATTTTACATGAAATTTCTCTCATTTTTACTCACTTTCCAAATTTTCAAAAAAAGAAAAGTATTGAAGATTATAATATTATGATAATAAATTATCTTCTATATTTTGTTTAAGAATTAGTTCGGAAAGATGTAAAAGTAAAACTAAAAAATGAGAATATAAGAAAATATTGCGATATAATATAAGTAAATGGAATAAAATCAAACTAGACGTGAATCTTATACAGAATGATAGGAAAAATAATTATTATATAAATGTAATAATCTTAGGATAATTAGGTTGTTAATACATCAATCATGTTAAAAGGTGTAGAGCAAGTACTAATAGTTTAAAATGTAGCTAAGCTTTTACACAAAAATAAGTAGATAATAGTTTAAAATGTAACATTAAGAGATACAAACATGGGTTACTTTTAAATATGATTACAACTTTATCCCTTACTTTCAAATATGACCCCACATTTATAACATGCTAGATAGACAACATTTTCACATTGAGTTTCCATTTTGTTCGATTGAGCTAACAAATGCAACCGTGCCACTGAGGTCGTGCCTCAGTAGTGCAGAACATGACCTCACAAGTAGGTAGTCATGGGTTCGAATCTCCCCAGCAACATTTATGAAGTGGTGACGTTGCAAGTCTTCCCAAGTTTGTGAGAGCCGTCTACCGGTAGAAAAGTTTAGAAATAGTAGATAATTTTTAGCAAATTGTAAGAATGTCTCAGAATTTAATTATAATACCAGTTGATATTGTAATGTATGAATACTCATAAAAAAAACAAATGCAACTGTAAGGCGGGGTCATAAAAAATATATTTTTATTTTAATAAATTTTATATATGTTTTAATCTATAAACCAAGTTTCACCATTTTTCGAATAAGTACATTTTTTTGAATTTTTAAACAATGAGTATTTTAGTCATTTTTAGGTTAAAAATGACTAAAATATCTCAATGTTTAAAAATCTAAAAAATATATACAAAAAGGACAAATTTTAGATTATATATTAAATAATGTATATTAGTAGTTTTATAAAAAAATAAAAAATATATTTTATGGCTTGGGCCTACAGTTGCATTTTTTTGCTGGAATTAACAAGATTATATCTCTTTTACGGTATTATTATAAATACAATAACACTTACTCTTGCTCATATATTTTTACAAAAATATCATAGATTAAAACTTACCCAGAGAAAATTTATGTTATACTCATAACATTAGTACCTAATTTCCAGTATATCTAGAACATTTTACAAATTTCTTGTATACTCATAATATATTATCCTAAATTTCTATTATACCTATAATGTCAAAAATTTGTTCTTTGCCTTATTGAAAAGAGGACTTTGTATCTTTAAAATTTTTATAATTGAAACAATTCAACCACAATATGATACTTGAATACTATGATGTCATAAATTAATAATTTACCAACATTAATTGAGCTATATTAGGGTTAAATTATTTCTTTTAAGAAAATTTAAAGGACCAAAATTATTTTTTCAATGGGGTATTAGAATCTATTTTGATAACATAAGTATGAAAAAAATTTAGAGTGAAATATTATGGGTACATATAAATTTTTTAAACTTTATAAGCATATTAGAAATTAATGACAAGTGTTGTGAGTATAAGAAAACAAGAATGTTTTTATGAAACCTGGATTCATATAAATGATTTCATGGAACCACATCTTTTTGAGAAATATATATATATATATATATATATATTAACAAGGTTATAAAAAAAAGCAAAAAAAAAAAAGTTTCAAAATACGATTTTATAAAAAATATTTTTTTTTTACTTCTTTTGTTGAACGTGGCCAAAGAGGCACCAAATGAACCCAAAAAATTCAAAACCTTTTTGTTAATATAAAAAAGATAATGATCCTTTACATTTGGCCTTGTAACAACTATAAAAAAGCTAAAAAATTAGTGTGTGTGTGTGTATTTATATGTACAGCATAATTGCATTGGAACAGTGGTACATTTGATCAAAAGTGGGTCTTACACATATTAGAATGCAATGAAACTTTATACAATCATTTATCCATATATAGATTTTATAGTAAATGGTTTACATGTTGAAAAAATCACTTTAAAGTTGTTATTTATATCAAACTATTTTATTACATTGAATTTGTACCATTTTCAGATGAGACCCATATACGTATCTGATTGGGATGAAAATTAGTATGAGAATAAAATATATTATTCTAAAAATAATGGGTGGAGTAGATTATGATTTGATGATCATGTGATGCCCATTTCAACGATGCTGCACCTGAATATATATATATATATATATATATATATATATATATATATATATATATATATATATATATGAACTCGATATATGTGGGCGCACATGAAAATGGAATTTCCCATAAGTTAGAAAATATATTTTTATTTATTTTAGTTCTTTTATAAAACTCTTCTTGGTGTCTTTAATTCATAGACTATGAGTTAGACCATTTTCGAAGATATAATAAGTTTCAAAGTGGGAACAGCAAAAACAAATTATATCATTTTTGAAGATACATATTTTCTGAATTTCAAATACACGAGTATCAAAAAATAGTATAAGTTAGTTTATGAATTAAATATAACTAGAATAATAATTTTATAAAGAATAAAAAATATATAACTAGATTTATATAGGGCATTATAGTAAAAAAAAAAGACATTGTCATATTTGGAAATTGGAAATATCATGAAAATATTTACTCCTATTTTTCATTTTTAAATGTATAGTCAAATCTAGAAATGAGGAGAAAACTGGGGGTCATATTAATTTGAAAATTTAACCCTATAAACATGAAAAGGATAAATGGATATTTATAAACTAACAACAATGAGAACAACGAGAGGAACACCAAAATTTTTTTTTTATCACTAACAAAAGATCGATCCTGCATATCATGATTAAATACGAGCTTATCTTCTCAATCCTGGAATACATCTCCATTGTGTTCCATCAAGTGTCGAATCATCCAAGATAAGTGACATAAAAAAATACAAATCTATCGGCATCAATGGGTTTGACTGATTTTTGTTTATTTAATTTTGCAACTAACACTTTTTTAAAGATCGTGTTTGTAACTCTGAAGTGGTGTGTATTTAGTTTATTACACAAGGAATGGCATGATTAGTAGCGTGGATTAATATGTGTTTAATAATGATTACAAATGATCAAAATGACAAGAGTGAATGATTGGAAAGTCGATAATACATTGTCACGTAACAAAGTTTATAGTTGTTGGATACAACTATATAATCTTTTCTAAAGTTCAGAATGTCAATAACCTTAGGAATATTTAAAATTATCTATTTGTGAAATTCTAAATATATACATATACCTACAAATTTAAAATTTTTTTATATAGAGAAATGTTCCTGCTAGGGCTCAAAAATTCTGTTTACAACTTTTTTCATTACTTTTTTCTTTATACACTTGTTTATTTAAACGTATATAATATATAAATTATGTTTTATTATTTTCGGATATGTGTATATATATTTTTAAGACTTTTAAACATCTTTGTGCATATGTGTATTTAAAAAGAAATGATCCTTTTAGACTGAGCTAAGCAAATGCTCCGTTTAGCTCACTTTAAAAAATTCATTCACAACAACTTCTTTACGCTTTTGTCTTCGTACACTTGTTTATCTAAGTATATTTAACATATAAATCAAGTTTTACCATTTTTTAGATATGTGTATATATTTTTTTAGATTTTTAAAATAGGGGTAATTTTAAATACATATATACACATAGATGTTTAAAAATCTCAAAAAAATATATAAATATATCAAAAAATAGTAAAACTTAATTTGTATATTAAATACACCTAGATCAACAAATGTACTAAGAAAAAACAAAAAAATTATTATAAATGAATTTTTTAAGATGGGCTAAGTGAAACATTTACTTAGCCCAAGCTAACAGGATCATTTCTTGTATTTAAAATACCCTTATCTTTAAAAATATTAAAAAATATACACATATCAAAAATAGTAAAATTTAGTTTTATATGTTAAATAGACTTAAATAAATAAGTTTGAGAAGAAAGAAATAAAAAAAAAGGTGTTGTAAATGATATTTTTGAGGTGAGCAAATCATTTAGTTAACAAGATCGATTCTATTTTATATAAGCACATTTTCATAAGAAATAAGAAAACAACCGTTCTAACACGAGTTGGTAGGCCGGTTTTGACCATGTCAGCGCTCCTTTCCTTGACAAGTCCCGGTCCGTTTAGGCCGGCTGCGTTGGAGCTCTTATTTGTTTAGCTCAAAACCCTATTTTTAATTTTTTTGAAATTCGCTTTTAAATAAAAGTATTATACTATGCGTATTTAACTTAGATACCTAAGTGTTATTATTTTCAAAGATGTGTATTTTTTGTAGTAAGAAAATGTATATTTTTAAAAATTTCAAATATAGGAGATTTTAGTCTTTTTCAAAGGGCTAAAATGATTAAAATACTCTTATATTTGAAATAAAAAATATATATGTTCAAAAATAGTAGAACTTGACGTATGAATTAAATATACCCATATGAAATTTTATGAAAAAAAATAATAATAAAAAGTTTTTATAATAGGTAAATGGGCTGGCTTCGGGCCTTATATAATCGTAGCTCTAACATTGACTTGTTTCGGTTCAGAGTTTCGTGCTTGACCAATGCGTTCATGCTTTGTTGCTTTCTTAATGGAATCTCCTCTTCACAAATTTTCATTTGGTTTGACTTAGAAAGCGACTAGACGAGCGTATAATATGCACACACACCTCGAAAATTAGTCAAGCTGACAAAAAAGAAAAGTATATCCTTTCTTGCAGAAAAAGCATATGTGCGAACAGTTACAGAATGAATATATATATATATATATGGGAACCGATCCTGTGCAGTTGGACTGCACCATAATTACGGTGCAGTCCGCTGTAAAATAGACCCCACACATATTAGATTGTAATGAAACTTTATACACTCATTTATCCATATATAAATCATACTTTAGACGGTTTAGATGTTGAAAAAACCACTTTAAACTTGATATTTACATTAAACTATTTTATTACGTTGATTTTGCACCATTTTAAGATGGAGACTACACACATGTTGGATTTGGATGAAAATTGGTATGGTAATAAAGTGAACAATTCTAAATACAATGGGTGGGGTGGAATTATGGGAAATGATCAGGTGGGGCCCACAGTGCATGGACTGCACGGTGCAGTCGCATGCACTGGATCATTTCCCTATATTATATATATATATATTTAAAATATTGAAATATGGAGTATCATTGGATTAAATTATCTTCTATATTTTGACTATCCTGTTAACCTCAGCTAATAGAAACAGTTATTAGCTTGGGTTATTTTTTATTTTTATTAAGTCATTAATCTAGGTGCGTTTAATCAATAAACCAAAATTTTCTATTTTTGGAGATATATTTTTTAGAGTTTTAAACATAGCAGAATTTTAATTATTTTCAACTGATAGAATCATTAAAATATCCTTATGTTTAAAAATTAAAAAGTTGCACATATTTAAAAAATGGTAAAACTTGATTCATAGATTAAATATGTCTAGATTAATAAATTTATAAAAATTAAAAAATAAAAGAATGTATAGTTTAGCTTGGGCTAAAAGGATCTTAGCTTTTGATTAAGGGCCCTGTTTGGCATTGCTTATTACGCGAGTCAAGTACTCCAGCAGCCTTAAAAATGTGCACGGATTTTAACTTAAATTTTTTTTAAAAAAATTAAGCACAAGGGTAACCGACCCCGCCTTTGTTGCAGGAAGTGCGGTTCCGTATTAGCAACGGCGTCTCCCGAAAATAGAATTAAAAATTATGCACTTGCGATGATTTAAGTTGTAAATAAGAAATTTAAAAAAAAAAAAAAAGGATAAATGACTGAGAAGTTGATACTCTATCGTGAAAAATGATAACACGGTAGAAATAATAATTAAATAGTTGTGGAAGCTTCAACGTGCGTGGCAAGCACAAAGTCGTCTGCTGGTAATGCTGGAATTCAAGCATGGTGGCTCATGCTCTGCCTCAATATAAGACAGAGCTTCGGACACTTCCATTCAGCAGGGTTTTCAATTGCTTGGGAAGCAATCACCAAGAGAGGTACAATGATGGTGAATTCATTCCTTTGTATTTTTTGTCATGCTCTTCCTCTTTACAGGATTAGTTATTATTATTATTTTTTCCTCTCTCTCTCTCTCTTGTAACTTTCTGATACTTCGTTCCCTAAAATTTGAGCCTATCCTGTTAGTTTCCCTAAAAAATTTTCGTTGTTCTTCTTCCCAAGCAAATACTATATAAACTTTAAACCGATCTATATATCTTTCTTCGTTTTGCTTCTTAATGATCAATAATGATCAATAAGAATCCTTAGATTCTTGCTTCTATAACTTTTAAGATTTAATCTTTTTTAATATAAGAAAACTGTAAACCAATTCAAATTGCACAAATTGCTATTGCAGCTTTAATTTTTCCTCAACTACTATTTTTCCAAGATAGAATCCATTTAATTTTAGCGATCCACAACTATAATTTAGTACTGTCTGACAGCTGCTCAAGGTCCAAGCCTCTAGGTTTTGAACTCTATGACAGCCGATAAAAACACTATCTATTCTATCTTTATTCTCTTTTCATTGTTTATGTCACATCACGAAAACATGTTCTAAGTGCTCATTTTCATTTACTTTTTTTTTTTTTTTTCTCTTTTGAATTGCAGGAAAAATGAAATACTTTTCACTACTATGGATGCTATCTTCTGCATTGCTAATAGCCACCATATCAGTTGATGCTTCTCAAGCTTATCACAGCGATCAAGGAGGGGTGAGAACTGCTGTTTACAAATCACCTGAATTCATCCTCGGACCAGGATCTGTTAACAACAAGGTCTACCTCAATATTGACTTCCCCAGAGGACACATTGCCCTCAAAGACTTCGTTGCAGAAGTAGTTGACGAGATGGGGAATTCCATCCCACTCGATGAGACTTACCTCCATCATTGGCTCATAATGAGATACTATCATCCCACTTCTAGTTCTGATGGTAACCAGACTGAGATCGCTTATGTAAGGAATTCAGGACTTTGTCAAGATATCACTCTTGGGCAGTACTTCGGTCTCGGGGCCGAGACACGCGGAACTCTAACTCATTTGCCTGATCCTTATGGCATAGAAGTTGGGAATCCTGCTACAATTCCTGATGGGTATGAAGAGAGGTGGTATGTGAATGTCCACGCAATCGATACACGGGGTGTGGTTGATCGAATGGGATGTGCAGAATGCAGGTGTGATCTCTATAATGTTACAAAAGATTCTCAAGGCGGGCCTTTGCCCAAGGGCTACATTGGAGGCCTTCGTTGTTGCTATGATGAGACACAGTGCAAGCTGAGAGGTGGTGTTGCGGATGTGAGGAGAAAGCTCTACTTGAGATACACGGTGAAATGGGTTGAGTGGGATGATAGCATCTTGCCTGTTCGGATTTATGTGTTGGATGTAACGGATAACCGGTTGAGCTCCAAATCAAACAGAGGAAATGCATCGTTGGGTTGTCAGGTATTTTAATTTATTGCTTGTCCAACTATCGTTAAGCACATAAGAGCACGCAAACATATAGATTTAATACCTATAAGCTTACTCCACCAAAAAAAAGAATAATCCACTAATTAATAAATGGTCTGCCTTGAATTCTTTAAATTCTTACACGCCTACGCTTATAGACGCAAACTCCTGTGCAATCTCAATCCTACGAGTACGACTAGAATATGCAGATTGTTTGGATTTAGATTGACCACAATTTGAAGAACATGGCAGGTAAAAAAGATCTTAAAAGTGAATTACAGTATATTTATTTGATGAAAACATGCGATGGGGTTTCTGATCTTGCTTTGTTGATGAGAGGGTATAATGGGTTACTTGTCAATAATGCAGGTGGAGTATGATGTGAAGCAATGCGGTGCTTCGCGCAAGAACAAAGGCCAATGCATAGATAAGAAAAAGGCAGGAATGATCATGCCACGCGGAGGCAATCTCATCTATGGGGTGGGCCACCAACATTGGGGTGGATCTGGTATTACTCTTCATGGACAGGTAAAGGATCTATCTTCTTGTTTTGAATCGAATGTAAAACATTTATAATATGCCGATTTCCAAATTGGGGATGCAATATTATCATAGAAATTCCATTCCTAATGCTCAAACCTTAATATAAGAAAATGAATCTCATCTCACTGTTCCCAAAAATAAGAAAAAACAGAGATCTTATCACATGTATTAGTTATCTGATGCTTCTTTTCGCATCATTGGTGATGATATATGGTCTTAGTCCTGGTCTTCTTGGATCCGGGTGCACTGATGGGCTTTACCAATCTAGTTCTAGCCCACACTTCTATATGATGTTACCTAGGTAAGAGTTTTTGCAGCTATACATATTGAAAACTGAAAAGAATTGCGTCATGCAAATCTACAACTGACCAGATAGCCTTCTTGCTTGAGAGTGACTGCGAAACAAACATTTCTTCACCATCTTAAAAAAGAAATGCACCGTCCACCACCAAATTGAGATCAATGGCTTAGATATAAGAAGGCACTTCTGGAAATATGATAATTCGTATAGTTATTTTCTGTTAATGATACTTTTTTAATGTTTTAAATTAATTCCTCTTAAACATCGTAAAAAAACTGTCCAGCATACCTGTCAAACCCTTTACCTAACTTTTCGTATATAAATCCATTACTCAGAAAACCCATAAAGCCCATTGAACTTTTACCCATCAATGTTAAACCCATAGCAGTATATCTGAATTATAGCTAGACGGTTTGGATCTTGAAATATATTCAGAAATAATTTTTTTTTCCGATTCTTAAAAGGATGCCCATTGATTGCTAAAGAAACATTCCTGTGGAACATTTCTCTTTTCCCTTATATTTAGACATAAATATGATTAATTTATTTTTCATTAAAAATATTAGAGAATATTATCTACGTACTGAGGAATTATATATGATTGGTATCTGTGCAGGATGGGAGAGTGCTATGCACTTCAGTGCCAATTTATGGGAATGGAAAAGCAGCAGGGAATGAGAATGATTACGTTGTGGGGATGTCCAGTTGCTATCCGGAGCCAGGAAGTGTTACCATAGCTGATGGCGAGCTTCTCACTGTGGTATCCGATTATAGCAGCACTCAGGTCCATACTGGACTCATGGGCCTCTTCTACCTCTTAGTTCATTAATTAAATAATTCCTATAGATGGGAACAGAGATAATTCACAAATATGTATTTGGATCTGCCAATCATTTTTACTAGAATAAATATGTACGCATGCATTGATTCATGTTAGCAAATGAATCTCATGGAAGAATAAGAATAATCTATTTCTTTGCTTATTATACATGAACTCGTTTGGTTGCTTGATCGGTGTTCCTGGAGATTAATTGGGTGATTGAGAGCTTTTCCCTTTTTCGCTCCTTTCAGCCAACGTGTCTGAGTTTTTGAGAAATGAAATCGATGGTTGCATAACATCAACTCAAGCAACAATTAACATTTCCAATAATGGAAATATAACTTTTTGCAACCAAAAATATATACATACGATGGCCGAAACTCAGATTCTTGGAGCGAATTTTTGATCGATAATTAATTACATGTGAAAGTTGAGTTGGTTACTGATACTTAAATTAATCTTTTGAATTGCAAAATTGAGTAAGGAGACAAGTTATGTAATTAATTATTGGGGGAATTTGCACGTATACATACATAATTTCAGCGATATTGGAAGAATATTAATTAGTGCGGTGAAATAACAAAATACCTTACAACGTTCGGAGCATACTATTTCCTTCACTATTTAGTCAGATTTTTGAGAACATGATAGATGAAAATGTCCATTTTTAGCATTTTAAAATAATTATTAGTATTATTATTTACGCCAGATCCAACGGATGTTGCGGTCAGCCGGAAGGAGTCACGAAAATAATGGGACTTTAAATGATGTTGTTAGGGGCATTTTATTCATCTGAAAAAATAAGTGGTGGGGAAAAGTTTACACTGACCATTTCTTGCACGCCAGCCATGTTATGCATTCACTTTTGAATTTGATAAAAATATTTTTATTTTTAAATTTTTTTTAAAGATTTGTTGCCCCTATCTAACCCAAATTATCGAACTAACAACCTAAAGTGTCGACTTTTTGATATTTTATTTTAATTTTTGAAAATAAAAGCAACTTTTTCTATTAAAAATTTACGTAACATACAAAAATAAAATAAAAAAGTATCAAATTTTAGAGGGCGGGAGATATAAGTGAGGCCCATATATTTTGTAGAAATTTTGAAAAAAAATATATATTTTTCTAGTATGTGAATTAATGTGTTACACAATAGCAAAAAACTAAAATTAGTATGTGAATTCATACAGGTGGGTGCACATGAAAAATGGGGCATGATTTCTGACTGATTTGAAAACATATTTCTATTTATTTTCTTTTTGAGCACCGATCTTTTTAGATCGGTCTGAAATCTAGCTATTTCAAATTGATCCAAAAACATTTTTTTGATTTTTTGGAAATCTTTTCTATAATAATGTTAATCTAGTTATATTTAATCTACAAACTAAGTTTTACCTTTTTGGACATATTTATTTAAAATAACTTAAATATTCTTGTATTTAATATCTCAAAAATTTATATATGTATCCAAAAATGATAAAACTTGGATTATAAGATAAATATAAATAAATTAATATATTTTTTTCAAAAAATTTAAAACAAAATTGTTGGGTCCCGAATAGATGGCAAAACCCAAGAGGGGAGGGGTGAATTGGGTTCTTAAAAATTTCTTTGGTAACTTAAAAACTTAACCCCTTGTAGAATTATTCCCCTTGAATGAAGAAACTGAATGGAAAGCAAAGTAATAAAGAGAGCAGAAATAAAAGCAAGTAGACAAGGATTTTATAGTGGTTCGGGCAACCTCCCTACTCCACTCTTCCAAGCTCACGCTCCTTGTGACTTGGGTTCCACTATTGTATTCCGCGAATACAACTAGAGCCTCTTGCTCTCTTCTAGATTCTAGCTCTAGGGGGCATATACAACCAGAGCCTCTTGCTCTCTTCTAGATTCTAGCTCTAGGGGGCATCAAACACTTAGCACAAGTAGGTGATGAGTCACACTCCAATCACACACTACTTTGCTACCTCTTGATCTTAGCTACGCAAGCTAAATCAAGTTTAACACAAACAAGTAAACAATAAAAGTAAACTACACTTTACAGGTGTGTAGAAACGATTTAGCGCAGGGAAGAACTTGTAGATGATGGCTTTGAAGTTTCTGAATGTAGCTCTTGCAACTTGAAGCACAATTCTTCCTCTCTTGATTGACTTGATCACTTTAATGCTCTTGTAGATAGGAGTTATGCTCACTTAATGTTTTTCAACTACTTCCCTCGTCCACCATGAATGCTATTTATAATTTTGGAGGGAATCTGAACGTTAGAAGGTAGGTGGCGCGCATTTAATGCGCCAACGTTCGAATTAATTCCGACCGTTGCGACCCAAGTCGCAGGTGGAGTCGACTTCGGGTGCGACTTCACCCAAGTCGCAGATGAAGTCGACTTCGGGTGCGACTTCGCGAACTTCGGTCTTGTGTTTCAACGCTGGAAGGTTTCGCCCGTTCTGAAGTCGATCATGAAGTCGACTTGGCTTTGCGACTTCACTCAAGTCTCAGATGGGGTCGACTTGGCCTTGCGACTTCACTGTCATGATGTTCTTGAACATTTGTGAATCTTGAAAATCTTGACTTTGATTTATCTTGAATTCATGTAATCTTAGATATCTTCTTGATTTGAATGATTGAGTTTATGCTTCTTGCTTGTACTTGGATTTGTCTTCAAATGTTTCAGCTTGAGTATCTATGTTGCCTTGATCTTCATCTTCATTTAGTTTGACTTGAAATCAAGTAATCCAGAACTTGTCATTTGAAGTTTTCCGTCCGCTTGAGCGAAGTCGATGTCTGAGTCGACTTCGGCTGGGACTTCACCTCAAGTCGCACGTGGAGTCGACTTGGGGTGCGACTTCGGCATTCTGCTGTTTCGAATTCAACTCTGGATGCTTGAAGTCGATGCTGGAGTCGACTTCGTCTGCGACTTGGTTTCCTAAGTCGCACCTGGAGTCGACTTGGCCTGCGACTTCACTTGTTCTTCTCCCCTTTTCAGCTCTGGACAGTTCTGCATGTTTGAAGTCGATCTTGGAGTCGACTTGGGGAACGACTTGGCCTTCCATACTTGTTTTTCTTTAAATGGTTATTCCTTAAACATTTCACAAATTTGTTAGTAGCCAAGACATACTCAAATTGATTTGTTAATCATCAAAATATGGATTTAGCTATATTTCCAACAATCTCCCCCTTTTTGATGATTGACAAAACCGATTTGAGTGGATACCTTTCATTAAAAATAATATGCTCATATTGCATTTTAAAATCATGCTTATGCTCATGCAAACAGAACATTCACATATAAATATCATGTAAGCATATCCAACTCTCCTCCCCATTCTTACTCTTCTCTTCTTACATCTCTCTCCCTTTTAATCATTAAGACTTCTACTCAATTTTTCAACTCAAATACTCTTCTTCTCCTTAATTCTCTCCCCCTTTTTGTCAATATATCAAAAAGATTAGAGGGTAATCAAAGAGATAGGTGGGTTAGCTCCCCCTAAATGGGTGCTCCCCCTAAGTTTATGCTTTAAGTTAGTTCAAGCATTCCCATGTCATTTCTAAGCTTATAAAATGCTTCTTTTGCTAGGGGCTTAGTGAATATATCTGCAACTTGATCCTCTGTTCTTACATATATCAAACATATGTCATGATTTTCTACATGTTCTCTAATGAAATGATGTCTAAGGTCTATATGTTTGGTCCTAGAATGCAAGACTGGATTCTTGGTTAGACATATGGCACTGGTATTATCACATTTGATAGGTATATCTTTGAAATCCATGCCATAGTCCCTAAGTTGCTGTTTCATCCAAAGTAATTGAGCACAACAGCTCCCGGCGGCAATATATTCGGCTTCCGCCGTAGATAGAGCAACACTAGTTTGTTTTCTTGAAAACCATGAAACCAACATGCTTCCAAGAAACTGACATGTTCCACTAGTGCTTTTTCTATCTACTTTGTAACCAGCAAAATCCGCATCCGAGTAGCCGATTAGATCAAAATTTGAGCCCTTTGGATACCATAGTCCTAAATTGGTAGTGTCTACTAGATATCTAAAAATTCTTTTCACAGCTACCAAGTGTGATTCTTTTGGGCATGATTGAAATCTAGAGCACATACACACACTAAACAAAATATCTGGCCTAGAAGCAGTTAGATACAATAAGGAACCTATCATGCTTCTATACACTTTCATATCAACTAATTTTCCTTTTTCATCTTTGTCCATTTTGATTGTGGAGCTCATGGGCGTGTTTGCTCCTTTGCTGTTCTCCATGCCAAACTTCTTGAGCATCTCCTTGATGTATTTGGACTGGTTTATGAAGATTTCTTCATTTAGTTGCTTGATTTGCAGTCCAAGGAAGAAGTTTAGCTCTCCCATCATGCTCATCTCAAACTCTTTCAGCATAAGCTCAGAAAATTCTTGGCAAAGAGTTTCATTAGTAGCACCAAAAATAATATCATCTACATAAATCTGAATGATCAATATATCCTTTCCATTGTACTTGATAAACAAAGTGGTGTCTACATTTCCCTTTTGAAAGTTATGATCAATCAAAAACTTACTTAGTCTATCATACCAAGCCCTTGGAGCTTGTTTTAGTCCATATAATGCTTTGGTTAATTTGTAAACATACTTTGATTGATCTTTTTCTTCAAATCCAGGTGGTTGCTCAACATACACCTCTTCATTTATATAACCATTCAGAAATGCACTTTTGACATCCATTTGAAACAATTTAAAGTTCATGTGAGATGCAAAAGCTAGTAAGATGCGAATTGCCTCTAATCTAGCAACCGGGGCATAGGATTCTTCAAAATCGATTCCTTCTTCTTGTGAGTACCCCTTTGCCACAAGTCTAGCTTTGTTTCTCACTACTAGTCCACATTCATCTAATTTGTTCCTAAAGACCCACTTGGTGCCAATAATAGTACAATCATTTGGTCTAGGAACAAGGTGCCAAACTTTATTTCTTTCAAATTGATTTAGCTCTTCTTGCATTGCTATAATCCAGTTTTCATCATCAAGAGCTTGTTCAATATTAGAAGGTTCAATCTTGGATACAAAAGCATATTGTCCACACGCATTTTGTTTTGACCTTCTAGTTTTTACACCTTCATACACATTTCCTATAACTTGCTCAATTGGATGTGCATGATTGAATTTTAAATCAGTTGGAGGTTTATAGGAATTGTTACCTTCACTTACCCTTTCCTCCATGGATTCTTCTTGCTTTTCCATATGCAATTTTTCAAGATTGCTTGTTATGTCATCTGCATCACTTAGATCATCTTTTCTTTTAAAGCATGTATTAGTTTCATCAAAAATAACATGTATGGATTCTTCTACAACTTGGTTTCGTTTATTGAAAACTCTATATGCTTTGCTATTTGATGAATATCCAAGGAATATTGCTTCATCACTTTTAGCATCAAGTTTTCCCAAGTTGGTTTTTCCATTGTTCAGAACATAACATGTGCATCCAAAAGCATGAAAATAAGATATGTTTGGTTTCCTTCCTTTCCATAGCTCATATGGGGTCTTTTTCAAGATTGCTCTAATGGTAACTCGATTTAAAACATGACAAGCTGTGCTTACAGCTTCACCCCAAAATTTCTTAGATAATTTGCTCTCATTTAGCAATGTTCTAGCCATCTCTTGTATAGTTCTGTTTTTCCTTTCAACTACTCCATTTTGTTGTGGAGTCCTTGGTGCAGAAAATGTGTGATGAATTCCTTTTTCATTACATAATTCTGTGAATCGTTTGTTCTCAAATTCACCACCATGGTCACTCCTTATACACAAAATGGTATTCTGTTTTTCATTTTCCACCAAGTTTACAAAAGTTGAAAACATAGAGAAAGCTTCATCTTTGCTAGCTAAGAGAATTACCCATGTAAATCTTGAAAAGTCATCAACAATCACAAATACATATTTCTTTCCACCAATGGTTAAGATGTCGGATGACCCATATAGATCCATGTGTAGCAATTCAAGTGGCCTAGTGGTGGAAATCTCCTTTTTGGTAGAAAAAGACATCTTTGGTTGTTTAGATAATTGACATGCCTTACATAATTTATTTTTGTCATATTTCAACTTAGGCAAGCCTTCTACCAAACTCTTTTTCCATAGGGTTTTTATATTTCTCATGTTTATGTGTCCAAGCCTTTTATGCCAAACCCATGGATCATTATCAATGGCCATTAGACATTGACCATCTAGTTCATCAAGTGAAACCAAATATACATTTCCATGTCTTTTTCCGCTAAACATGATATGTTCACCATCAAATACATTGCATATAGATGATTCAAACACAACCTTATATCCTTTATCACATAATTGGCTAATGCTCATTAAGTTATGCTTGAGTCCTTCAACAAACAAAACATCCTCCATGCATGCATTTGAGCTACTGTAAATATTTCCTTTACCTTTGATTTTACCTTTCTCATTATTTCCAAAGGCAACCGTTCCATCGTTGCAAGGCTTAAGTTTATGGAATAAACTCCTTTCTCCGGTCATGTGCCTTGAACAACCGCTATCCATGAACCATACATTGTTTGCCTTTGCCTTTAAACAAATCTGAAAAATAATCAAATAATTCTTATCTCTTTGGTACCCATTTTATGGGTCCATTTGGGTTAGTAATATTATTCAACCTTTGTTGCTCTATCTTAGAAAGCCCAAATCTTGTGTTTCTTGGAACCCAAACTAGTCTTGCACCATGGTCATACAATTTCTTAAAATTACATTTGTAGGCTTTATGACCCATCTTGTTGCAGAAATTGCAAGCCATTGGTAATCTAGGAGTAGGCCTCCAAGTATATTTTGGTTCAAATGTTAGCCTTTTAGTCCACATAACATTTCTCCTTTGTGGCTTGTATATAGGTGCAATTTTGGTTTGATATTTCCCAAGTGTAGGCACATTTGATTTGCCACTTTCTCCTTGCTCAAATGTATTGTATCCAAGACCTTTTTTGTTTGTTTGAGCAGTCATGTTCAGAAACATCTTTACACTTTCTCCTGGATTAGAGAACTTTGCTAATGATTCATTTAAGGATTTGTTCTCCTTTTTCAGTTTCTCTACTTCTTTCAATAACAATTCATTTTCTTCTTTCATTTTTGTTGTTCTTTCAGCTAGATTTCCATTTTCAATAATAACAAAGTTACATTGTTGTTTCTTTGAGGACAGCTTGTTTCCTAGCTTTTTGATTTCCTCATATAATGAATCATAGGCAGTTTGTAGTTCTTCTAATTCAGCACATTTGATGCAATTTTGAAAAGAAGAATAACTTGATTGAGAATAGCAAGGTTTGGAAGTTACCTCATCATTGCTTGTACATTTGGTTGAGGTGGATTGTTCTTCCAAAACTTCAGTCGTGTTTAAGCATAGCAAGTCCTCTTCTTGCTCGATTCGTGCCATGCAACATATTCTTGCACAGTTGGCTGCATCATTGTCGTCGGTTGAAGAGCTGCATGTTGATGAAGTTTCCTCGTTGACGAACATGCCTCTTCCTCTTGGCCTTTGGTATTTTCTTCTTTCATGATTCTCCTTTGGCCTTTCTTCCGGTGTAGGACATTGAGCTTGCATATGTCCTACGCCCCCGCATCGGTAGCATTTTGTGACCTCCTTCTTCTTTTCTTTTTGTGGTCTTTCTTTGAAGTCTTTAAGGTTCTTTTCTTTTCTCACAAATTTTCGAAACTTGTGAGTAAGAAGTGCAATATCTTCATCACCATTGTTAGACGAGGAGGTAGACTCATCTGAGTTGCGTGCCGCTTTTAATGCAATGATTTTCTTCCCTTTATGATTCTCTTCGTTTCTTCTCTTAATTAGCTCATGTGACATTAGTGAGCTAATTAGATCTTCTAGCTTTAGGGTGTTGAGGTCTTTTGCTTCTTCAATAGCTGTAATCTTTGGAGTCCATGAATCCGGTAGAGCTCTTAGTATCTTCATCACCTGTTCGGATTCAGAGATAGCTTTTCCAAGACCTTTGAGAGCATTAGTAATCTTAGAAAATCTTGCAAACATTTCAGAAATATTTTCAGTGTCTAGCATTCTGAAATTTTCAAACTCTCCAATCAAAATGTTTCTCCTAGTCCCTTGGACTTGGGAGGTTCCTTCATAAATGGATGTTAGAGTATCCCATATCTCTTTTGCAGTCAAACAAGAAGATACTCTATCATACTCCGAAGCCGTAAGAGCACAAAATAAAGAATTCATTGCCTTGGCATTGCTCTTGACGGTTCTAACTTCCTCTTCGGTCCACTTGGAAGCTCTTTCATCTATAGGCAAGATGACACCGTCTTGGATTGCAATCCAAGAGTCCATATCGGTAGCCATAATGAGTTGCTTCATACGAAGCTTCCAATAACCAAAGTTGTTCCCATCAAACAATGGTGGCCTTGTAAAAGATTGGCCCTCGGCAAAAGCGGGAACCGAAGTAGATTGGGATGCCATGATAATAGATCTCTTTGATTCAATTCAAAGGCCTGCTCTGATACCACTTGTTGGGTCCCGAATAGATGGCAAAACCCAAGAGGGGAGGGGTGAATTGGGTTCTTAAAAATTTCTTTGGTAACTTAAAAACTTAACCCCTTGTAGAATTATTCCCCTTGAATGAAGAAACTGAATGGAAAGCAAAGTAATAAAGAGAGCAGAAATAAAAGCAAGTAGACAAGGATTTTATAGTGGTTCGGGCAACCTCCCTACTCCACTCTTCCAAGCTCACGCTCCTTGTGACTTGGGTTCCACTATTGTATTCCGCGAATACAACTAGAGCCTCTTGCTCTCTTCTAGATTCTAGCTCTAGGGGGCATCAAACACTTAGCACAAGTAGGTGATGAGTCACACTCCAATCACACACTACTTTGCTACCTCTTGATCTTAGCTATGCAAGCTAAATCAAGTTTAACACAAACAAGTAAACAATAAAAGTAAACTACACTTTACAGGTGTGTAGAAACGATTTAGCGCAGGGAAGAACTTGTAGATGATGGCTTTGAAGTTTCTGAATGTAGCTCTTGCAACTTGAAGCACAATTCTTCCTCTCTTGATTGACTTGATCACTTTAATGCTCTTGTAGATAGGAGTTATGCTCACTTAATGTTTTTCAACTACTTCCCTCGTCCACCATGAATGCTATTTATAATTTTGGAGGGAATCCGAACGTTAGAAGGTAGGTGGCGCGCATTTAATGCGCCAACGTTCGAATTAATTCCGACCGTTGCGACCCAAGTCGCAGGTGGAGTCGACTTCGGGTGCGACTTCACCCAAGTCGCAGATGAAGTCGACTTCGGGTGCGACTTCGCGAACTTCGGTCTTGTGTTTCAACGCTGGAAGGTTTCGCCCGTTCTGAAGTCGATCATGAAGTCGACTTGGCTTTGCGACTTCACTCAAGTCTCAGATGGGGTCGACTTGGCCTTGCGACTTCACTGTCATGATGTTCTTGAACATTTGTGAATCTTGAAAATCTTGACTTTGATTTATCTTGAATTCATGTAATCTTAGATATCTTCTTGATTTGAATGATTGAGTTTATGCTTCTTGCTTGTACTTGGATTTGTCTTCAAATGTTTCAGCTTGAGTATCTATGTTGCCTTGATCTTCATCTTCATTTAGTTTGGCTTGAAATCAAGTAATCCAGAACTTGTCATTTGAAGTTTTCCGTCCGCTTGAGCGAAGTCGATGTCTGAGTCGACTTCGGCTGGGACTTCACCTCAAGTCGCACGTGGAGTCGACTTGGGGTGCGACTTCGGCATTCTGCTGTTTCGAATTCAACTCTGGATGCTTGAAGTCGATGCTGGAGTCGACTTCGTCTGCGACTTGGTTTCCTAAGTCGCACCTGGAGTCGACTTGGCCTGCGACTTCACTTGTTCTTCTCCTCTTTTCAGCTCTGGACAGTTCTGCATGTTTGAAGTCGATCTTGGAGTCGACTTGGGGAACGACTTGGCCTTCCATACTTGTTTTTCTTTAAATGGTTATTCCTTAAACATTTCACAAATTTGTTAGTAGCCAAGACATACTCAAATTGATTTGTTAATCATCAAAATATGGATTTAGCTATATTTCCAACAAAAATAAGTTTTTGGACCAGTTTATTGAATTTCAGATCGGTTTGAAAAGATCATTATCATTTTTTTAATATAAAACTCTTATTCCTGCTGTCTTTAAGTCATAATCTATGAATTATACCGTTTATGAAGATATTGTAAGTTTCAAAGTTGGAACAATAAAAAGAAGTTATATCATTTTTGAAGATATATATTTTTTGAATTTAAAATCTGCGATTATCAGAAAATGGTATAACTTCGATTATGAATTAAATATAACCAGAATAAGAATTCAATAAAAGATGAAAAATACTTTTTCCGACCGGTCGTACTGGCTGTCGAAAAGGATTAGCAGCCTATGACAATGAAAAATATAAATTACATGAGGTTTTATGTGTCTAAGTAAATATTATATTATTATTATTATTTCTAACAAAAGAGTCTGGCAGAAGCTTTTGTTAGTTAACTTTGGATTTGCGTGAATGGAGTCCATGAGACAGAATGGTACGATTAGTAGTTTGGATTATGGTGTATATTTAATAATAATTAGAAATTATTGAAATAAGAAGGATAAATGCTTGAGAAGTTGATAATATATCGTGACAAATGATAAAACGGTAGAAATAATAATTAAATATGCAATCAACTGTTGAAAAAAATTTATGGAAATTTCAACGTGCTCGTGCGCCGCAAGCAAAAGTTGTCTGCAAGTAATGTTGGAATTCAAGGATGGTGGCTGTGCCATAACCGAAAGATTCAGGCAGAGGCTTTTTTTAGTTAACTTTGGATTTGCGTGCATGGAGTTTATGAGACAAAGAATGGTATGATTAGTAGTGTGGATTAAGGTGTGTATTTGATGTGAATTGGGTATCGGGGTCTGTTATGGCAGTTGTGTGGAGGCAGGTGTAAAGGGTCGGTTGGGAATTAGAGTGTATCAGAGTCCTACAAAAGGGGAACTCAGTCTAAAGAAGGGTTTTAAATTATAATCCCTGTTTTCTGTTGCAATGCAAAAGTGGGCAACTCCCCATAAGAGTCCTTGTGAGATTAGAAAGCTCGTCTTACAAGAGAATAGTGCCGATGTTTGATCCGCCCTTAGGCAGGATCACAACAAATGGTATCAGAGCTTCAGGCATGGGAGCCATGAAGATCAAGGAAGGAAATCAAGAACCTAGGTGGCTATAGATAATTCACGAGCAGCACGAGAGACCGGGGGTTCAACTGGAATCCCTGTCAAGCAAGGTGATGGAGGTCCATGCGATGGTGGATGAGGCCCTCTTTCTCCTAGTCATTGATCCAGAGAAGGTTAAAGAACACCGCAGGTGCAAAAATGGCAGAGGTGACTGCGACACCTGTAATTGGGTTCTTGGTCTGGATCTTGACGAAGGCAAGGCATCCGGCAGCAACCGCGAATAGGCTGGTTCACCGACGACCGTCATTCAAAACTCACCAAGTAGAGGCGACGATCGTGACAGCAATATCCTAGTGCCGCGGCAGGGAGATGAGCCCACTCATACCCCGAAGGGTCTTCTTGAGAATGGAAAGACAGATTTCAATATCTGCAACAAAAAACCACGGTTCTTTGATCAATCAGCAGACGGTCTTGAGCAGCTCCATGCCACCTGGTCCATTTTGGACCAAGAACCTACTTAAAGAGAGACAAAGCTTCATACCACCTGTGCGCTAGATGCAGATGATAATGTTAAATTTAAATTGGAGGCATGAAGATTTGCGCCGATCACAAATGGCCTCATTTGCAATTGAGACAAAAAAAAAATTTTATTTTTTTATATAACCTTTAATATTATAAGTGTATTTAATATATAAATTAAGTTCTATCATTTTTTGAAAATGTATTTGAAATATTTATTTTTAGACATAAACATGATTAATTTATTTTACATTAAAAATATTAGAGAATATTATCTACGTACTGAGGAATTATATATGATTGGTATCCGCGCAGGATGGGAGAGTGCTATGCACTTCAGTGCCAATTTATGGGAATGGAAAAGCTGCAGGGGATGAGAATGATTACGTTGTGGGGATGTCCAGTTGCTATCCAGAGCCAGGAAGTGTTACCATAGCTGATGGCGAGCTTGTCATGGTGGTATCCGATTATAGCAACACTCAGGGCCATACTGGATTCATGGGCCTCTTCTACCTCTTAATTCATTAATTAATTAATTACTATAGATGGGAACAGAGATAATTCACAAATATGTATTTGGATCTTCGAATCATTTTTGCTAGAATAATATGTATGCATGCACTGATTCATGTAGCAAATAAAACTCATGGAAGAATAAGGATAATCTATTTCTTTGTTTATTATACATGAACTCGTTTGGTTGCTCGATAAGTTCCCTTTTTCGATCCTTTTTGCCAATGTCTGAGTTTTTGGGAAATGAAATAGATGGTTGCATAGCATCAACGCAAGCAACGATTACCATTTTCAATACTGGAAAGTAATTATAACCTGTTGAAACCAAGTATATATAAATATTCTGGTATATGTAAATGGGGCTCTGTTTCTTTATAATGGGGTTACATAGAAACGTACCCATATAACCTTTTTAAAATATAAAATTTTGATTTTTGATGGAAAGTCCAATTCATTCATTGTATTTAACATCATTTGTTCATTTAGAAAATCAAATCTAATCCCAATCAAGTATGTTTATGGGTTACATTTGATAAAAAAAATATTCATGCGTAAATTATGAAAAATGCTAAAATATCAATTTTAAAATAGTATTTTCAACATTTAAACTGTTCAAAATATCATTTCTATGTAAATAAATCATTTTATAAAGTTATTACATTTTAATACATGTGTAAATAGATCTAAGTGTTTTTCATAGTTTACACATAAATATATATATATATATATGAACACATTTGATAAAAAAATATATGCATGCGTAAATTATGAAAAATGCTAAAATATCAATTTTAAAATAGTATTTTCAACATTTAAACCGTTCAAAATATCATTTCTATGTAAATAAATCATTTTATAAAGTTATTAATTTTAATACATGTGTAAATAGATCTAAGTATTTTTCATAGTTTACACATAAATATATATATGAACAAATGTGACATATAAACATACTTGATTGAGATAAAACTTGGTATCTTAGAGAAAAATTATGTTAAATATAATGAATAAATTGAATTTTCCATTAATGATCAAAATCTCAGATTTTAAAAGGATTATATGGGTCCGCTTCTATATATAACCGGGTTATATAGAAGCGGGTCAAATGTAAAGGCACCATATATTGCCAAAACTCAGTTTTCTGGAGTGAATTTTTGGTTGATAATTAATTAGAGGTGAAAATTGAGTTGGTAACTGATATTTAAATTAATCTTTTACATAAGTATTTTTGTTGTTGCAAAGTTGAGGAGGCAAGTTATGTAATTAATTACTGAAGGAATTTGCATGTATACATACATAATTCCTGCGATATCGGAAGCATATTAATTAGTTTGGTGAACTAGAAAAAATTACCTTACAACGTTCAGAGCGTATTATTTCCTTCATTATTTTGTTAAGTTTTCAAGAAGATGGAAGTGTCCATGTTAACATTTTAATACTAATTATCAGTAGTATTATTATTTTTTTTGTATTTGTGTTACTGATAATAAAATTTATCTTTTGCAATAGTTATATATAACTGCAATAAAAGTAATTATTCAAATAATAGATTCAACAATATCAGTATAAAGTATATTGTTGGGAACATTTTACTCATTTGACAAAAATAAGTACAATTTCTTACATGCGAGCGATGTTATACATTTGCCGGTAAATTCGATAGAAATAATTTTTTATTTTTTAAATTTTAATTTAGATTTGAAGGCCCTATCTTACCCAAATTATTGAAATACTCGGCTAAATTGTCGAATTTTTTTAGTATTTTCTTTTTATTTTTGAAAATAAAGAGTAACTTTTTATTTAAAAAAATTAAAATAAAATACAAAACAAATTAAAAATATCAAATTTCACAGTGTGGGAGATATAAGTGAGACCCATATATATACAAATTTTTTAAAACTACAAAAAATATTTTTCTAATAGGTTAGGCGGGAAATGCTAGTGAGACTTGTACATCTATAAAAATATTTTTTTTTCTAGTTGCAGCAAATCAACTGCATAAGTCACTCATATTAAAAAAAAAAAAAAACTGCGCACGTTACAACCGGTTTTTGCAAAGATTACATAGGGCGTGTCTGGGAATGAATAAAATTTTTGATGAAAAGTTGTAGATATGAGAAGTTGTCAAATGATGTGATACGATAGGGGTAATGATAAGGAATAAATAGGATAAAGTTGAAATAGATAGGTTTGTTATATTGGTAGTTGTGTAGAAATGATTGAAAAGTAGGGTAGTTGTATAGAAAAATGTGAATAAATAATTAAAAAATATGATAATTGTGGAGAGTGAAAAGTTTTAGATTGAAAAGTTTTAACTTGATAACTTTTCGTTGTTACCAAACACACCCATAATATAGTCACAGCATCATGCAACAGCAAATCAACATCACAAGCTTTCCACAGCTACCCTCCATTCGTTGCACTAAAGTGGTCAATTGAATTGTAGTAATTTTTTTTTATTCATTTTAGAGGAGGTTTTAGTTATTTTTAAATGACTAAAATATCCCTATTTTTAAAAAATAAAAAATATATTTATACATTTTCAAAAATAGTAAAACTTAATACATAAGTTAAATATACATAGGTTAACAATTTTATAAAAAATATTTCAAAAAATAATTTAAAAAATGGAATTTTGCAACCACATGCGCATCATATGGATTGAGACATTACTCAAGAATAATTGTTTCATTCTAAAAATTCCATTGAGAATACAAAAAGTCCATGACATGAGTTAGTTTCCATTTCCACCCGCACCCTATCCCACCTCAGTCCTCCCAGCATTGCCATGGTTTCCATACTCAAAAAATTGTAGTAATTAATTACCTAGGGAATTGTTTATATATTAATTAGAGGGCTTTTTGCTTTTAGAAACTTAAAGTTTGAGCATCGCCAAAGATCATAATGTTAGAATTTTGAACACCTATATATATTAATTATATATATACGCTATTATAAATAGCGGTTTAAATTATAAAGTGATTTTATAAAATTTTATGGGCCTAAATCATCTAATAAAGTATAAATCTCCTATGTGTAGAAATCCTACAACCTAATTTCTAATTTTTATTTTTCTATTTTTATAATGGGCTAAATTAGAAATACACATGATAACCTCTTTATATAAACGGTTGTGGTCCCCGATTTATGCACTTATCAAAGTTTTTTTTTAACATTCCATCAATTAAAAAGAGGAGTCACCTCTCCTAAAAACCCTAGGACATTAACTTGGAAGACCCTAAACTACAAAATTCAAAAACGGATTGCATCTATGGATTTAGATATGCTTCCGCTTATAGTTTTTATTTTCTTAGCAATTTGGCATTGAGGATCCTGGGTGATTATGGATTTAATCAATATAGTTCTTGCATCTATGGATTTAGATACGCTTTTGCTTATGATTTTTATTTTCTTAGTAATTTGGTATGCAGGACCTGGGTGATTATGGATTTAATCAATATGATTTTATCAATAAGTGGTATCAGAGCCTAATCTTCATGTTAAATTATGAAGGACTTATGAAAATTTCAGATTTTGAATTCATGTATGCTATTTTGGATGCTGTTGAATTCAAGTTACCGATTTATTAATCATAAAACGTTGAAATTTTGAAAACCCACCTTTAATGGCTACCGCTGTCCATGGATTCAGAGTTTTCATCCGTGAATAAACCATGATTAGACTGGGTTTTGCGGCACGGTTTTTTTCTGATTTGGGTTTTGCAGCATTAAAAAAAAAAAAAAAACCAACCACGCTTGCTGCCGCTGGAAACATAGCCGACCGCCGCAAGGTTGCCGCTGGAAACACGCCCACTGCTGCCGCTGCCGGAGACGACGATGGATTCCGGGATTGCTGCTGCCGTTGTTTTTCCGCCGCTGTTCGCTGGACCATTGCCGCTGCCGATTTTTTTATTGGACGGTGCAGGCTGCATTGTGTTTTCTGCGGCTGGAGGGGGTGCCGGGGAAGACGCGCTGTGCTCTGCCGCGGCTGACGACGGCCGGCTGCTGCTGGACGCTGCCAGAGAAGAGCTGGATGGCGTAGAAGAAGCGGCACGGCAATCTGCTCGGACAGCGCTGACGCTACCGCCGTTCAAGAAGAGGTGCTGCCGGAAGCTGCGGCGGCGGTGCTGTGCCGTATGGGCAGCAACAATGGCCAGATGCCGGCGGCTGGATTGCTGCCGGATACGGAAGCTGCAGGTGGGGCTGTGGCTTGACGCCGTTGACGGCGAAGGCTGCTGAAGGCGGCAGCAGGTGGAGGCTAGTTGCCGGCAAAAACCCATCCGATATGGGCGCCGCGTCGGGACGGCAACAGCGTCAGGGGCAGCACGGCATCGGGGCAACTGCGACGATCCGGTGATCCGCGGCGGCAGCCTGGCGGCGCTGCTGTTGGACGGTGCTGTTTGCCGGAGAAGACGTTGCAAGCGAGAAGCTATTGCTGGCCAGTGCCGGAGCCGGAGAAGAGGCAGCTGGACGTGATGGCGACGGGCGGCGGCGGCGGTCGGCGGTGCAGAGGCCGGCGGAGGCAACAGCATGCCGTGGGCAGCGTAGCGGGCGGCAGCATGGGCGATGGGCGGCGGCGGCTAGGGTTTCAGCTAATAGACTAGGCTTCCTCGTTCGTTGGCTTGGGAAGAAGATGCAAAAGAATATTTGCATATCAGCCCTTTTAAAACGATTTTTCACAAAACCCCTTGAACCGAAATCATTCTTGCAAAAGGGTTCCAACGTTCGAAATTTGCGTAACAACCATTTTTGCACATGGGCTTGAGCCTACTTCTCGGGCCTGGAGGCCTGAAGTAGTGGACCCTTTTATTTTCGAGCACATGTCCACCTGTTCAGGCCCACATAGCATGTGTCAATTGGGTCTGAGCGGGCGTGTTTGACAGGCCCAGGTGGAAGCAGCCCAGACAGCTTAATTAAGTTTCAACCCAAAAGCTAAGCCCATCTACAAGCTCGTTCCAGGCCAGGCCCAATAATTACATAAGGCCCTGTTCCTGTTGGACATGTGGCATCTCAACAGTCGCCCACGGTACTTTTATCATATTTTATGATCATGGTATCCAATTTGGACGATCCAATAGTATTTTTCTATATTTTTGGACATTCTGAATCAAATGAAAGGGTCTGATTAAGCCAAATAGATCCAAAAATATTAATTTTGTGAAATTTGCATATGTGCATGCAATTTTTGAATTATATGTGCAATTAATTCATGTGGATAGTTTATGAATATTTAGAGAGAAATTTATGTCTAATTTTCATGTATTCATGATTTGATGCTTTCTATTAAAATTTTAAATCAACCTGTTGTTGTGCAAAATTCAATTTTGGAATTTTTAGACGTTTAAATTCAAATTGACCCATTATTATGCAAAAGTTTTATGTTTGGAATTCAGAAATAAGTTCAATATTTTGAACTTTTTATTAAATTTAAATAATGATACAAGTATTTTATGGATGTCTAATGTTTTAAAATAAATTGATTGAAACAACATGCTACCAAAGTAGCCTCTTTTGTGTAGGTTAATTTATTTTTAAGACACTAAGATAATTATGTGTATATAATTCATACGATATTCATCGTCCCAAAGGAAGATTAATGTTTGGCCGAATCGTGTACACATTTGTGGTAACAAATATGTAACAATTATTTGGTACTCCATATGAATAACAAGTCAGTCCAAAGAAAGGCTTGTTGTTTGACAAGATCTTATTGTTAAATATTTGATTACTACACAAAAATATTGTGGATATGTAATTAATGCGGATATCGATCGGCCCAAAGAAAAGTTAATATTTGGCCGGATGACATAGACACATGCGGTGATAAATATGTGATAATTATTAGACATTCCATGTAAACAATAGTCGGTCCAAAGAAAGGCTTATTGTTTGATAGGACTTTATTATCAATATTTGATTACTGCACCAAGAGTACCACTTACAAATTAATACTTTTCTCCAAAGACTAAATATTAATGTTGTGCTGCGTATCTTGTGATTGGCCCTACAATTATTTAAATTGCTAAAGTTCTATATAAAAGTCATGTGAATATATTGTTTTATTCAATTTTTGGTTAATTTATCTGCTTGTGCTATATCTGCCAACATTTATTCTATTTTCATGTTGAAGTAATGAAAATAAAATATTATGATCATTCTTAGAGTTATAAATATAAACCATGCATTAAGGAATGAATAATTCACTACTCTTGTGGTTAAAAGTTTCAATGAGGAAAAACAGGAACTTTGAGAAGCGAGATTGTTAAAATTGCATGAGTTTTATGATTATAAAGTATAAAATTTTAGAAACTTGCAAGGGGTAATCATGTCCAAAAAGATAACTAATGCCAAAATTTATATTAAGAAAATTCTAAAGTGCTTTGCTAAAAGTAATAAAGCTGAAACGAGTACGATTCGGTCGAACTTAATTTCAATAACGTATAAAGTTAAAAGAAATATAATGGAGTATGTATCTCTTCTTACTTTGAAACTAAAGGCACTAAGGTTAAAGCGGATTTTCTTGTGCATTTAGTTTTGATTCTCCTAAATACAATTTGGTCAGTTTAAAGTTAATTATGACCGACAAAAGAATAAATGATCTCTTGATGAACTTATTTTTATTGTGTGCAAAAGAAAAATAAGTTGAAGTAAGAAAAAACTAAAGTACTCACTTGGCAAGTACCTATAAGGACATGGAAAATTATAAGAAAATTACGGATGATCCAACACAAAAGAAACCAAATAACAAATTTGGTCATTACATTTGATAGATTCTGGACACATGGAGGAAAATTGTACCAATAAGAGTATATTTTTCACTTTGGTTTGTGCAGTGATTAATTTAGCGTTAGATCCAAGACACATTTTTTTATGAATAGATTTGATATTGCTATTCATTTAAGGGTGTCCATGTAGGGGTTGCTTGAGTTTCTAAAAGGCCAAATAATGATTAAAGATTCATCAATGGAGGCGATAACAAATCAGATACTATTAAGGCTATATGGATATTTAAGTTGTTATTATTAAAAACTTAGTTTTATTTGAATTTGAAAAAGGACATATGATACGATTTTTTAATGAAATTTGGTTTTTATTTCTGTATTGAATAAATTTGGTCATTTTTATTCATTTGGAAATAGTTAATTTAATCTTTTTAAATTCGAATATTATTTGATATGCCGAACAATCTTAAGATATAAATTCTATGATCCCACATTCAGTTATTTTGAGACTAAAAGTGTCAATTCTTTGCGAATATTAAGCTTGAGGAGGAGATACAGTTATGGACTATGTCTTTAAAAGAGAAATCTTTAAGACGTTGTTGATAAACAGGTTACTCCTGATGATCAAGCTCAACACCCTCAAGAACGGATGTCATCGAAGAGATCTACTAGAGAAAGGAAAATATGATTTCTGATGGTTACATCAGATTTCTCCAATACATCAGGATGACATTGGATTGGTGAAACATGATTCCATCAAGCAATGCAAAGTAAAAACTCTCCAAAGTAGATTGATGCTATAAATACGTAATTAAATTCGTGAAAGACAATGATAATTTGGTAGCATATTCTATTGCCTAAAGGTATAAAGTTGATTAGTTATAAATGAATATTTAAAACCAATAAGGAAGGTAATGTGGAAAGGTATAAGACTTATCTTGTCTCAATAAACTTTACTCAAAAGGAAGGAATAGATTATAAAGAAATTTTCTCTCCGGTTTTATTGAAAATTTCTTTCAAGATAAATGGTTCAAGTAAGTTTTCTAATAATAGTATTGCAAATTTCAACAAATTATTATTTCTTTTGGTTTTGAAATAAATTCGGTTGATGATTGCATATACTATAAGTTCAGTGAGAGTAATCATAGTTTCAGTGGGAGTAACACACAAATATACTAATTCTCAATATCAATATAAGTTTATTGCATAAAATTAAGATATTTTTGTCAAAAATTTTGAAAAGAAATATATTGAAAATATGTCTTTTGTATTATGAATTTAGATTTATCAGGATTATTCTTAATGTATTCTTAGATTATCACAAAAGACCTATATTAAGAAAATACTTAAAACATTTGATATGCAAGATTGAAAATTAGATAATACTTCCTTGCTAAGGGAGACAAAATTAATTTTGTCTAAATCAGTGTCCCAAGAATAATTTTAAATTTAAGGAAATGCAAAAGACTTCGTATGCTTTAGCAATGAGAAGTTTGATTTATGCTCAGGTTTTGAATCTCAGGTTGTATGCTTCAGTTACTGCATACATTATTAGAATGTTGGGTATATATTTAAGTAATTCAGGAATGGATATTTAAGAAACAGCCAAACAGTTTTTTTAAAGCATTTTTAGAAAACAAAACATTATATGTTCATATACAAAAAAGTCAGATAAGTTAGAGATAATTTGGTATTCAGATTTTGACTTACTGGATACAAATACAGTTTTAGATCTACTTCGGGCTATGTTTATTTGCTTGTTGGAAAAGCTATATCAGGAAAAAGTGCTAAGTAGACACTTATAGTTTTTCGACTATGACAACAGAGTTTATAACATATTATGAGACATCCAATTGTCGAATATGACTATAGAATTTTGTCACATGGTTGCAAAATATAGATAACATTGAAAGACTATTTAAGTTATTTTGTGATAATAAATTAGTGGTTTAATATTCCAATAATAACAAGAGTTCAGCAATATTCCTAGTTGTTAAAAGAAAGATTCAGGAAAATAAAGTATCTATAAAGCATATTACGACAAACTCCAAAGTTGCAAATCCACTTAACAAGGATAACACCTTGTGGTCTTTCATGTGCATACTGCTCATACAGGTGTTGTATCATTTAATGATATGCTAGTTAAGTGGGAGTTTGTATTTATTTGCTTTTCTGGTTTGGACACTTTACTATGGTTATAAATATTTTTTGCAGAAATAAAGTATTCGATATTTTAGTTATTCAGTATTTTTGGTTTTGGTTTGATCTCACCAAATAAGGTGGACCAGTTGAAAATAGGCATATTAGATCACATTACATGTAATTTTCATGCTACGCATCCATATTTGATCTATGTCGTTTAGTTATATTTGATATATGTGATCATGGATGAATCTAGTTACGATAAATGTGACAAAGGCCGCCTTGATCTTATGTTGGCATAACTAATGGACGAGATTGTTCGGAGATGATTTTGGTATGACAGCAAAAGGTTTTGAGCTCATAAGATTATATATATAATTATAAAATATATGTAGTCCAAGTGGGAGATTGTTAAAATTTTGGATACACATATATATTAATTATATGTTTACGCTATCATAAATAGCAGCCAAAATTATAAAGTGATCTTATAAGATTTTATGGGTCTAAATCATCTAATAAAGTATGGATCTCCTATGCGTAGAAACCCTATAGCTTAATTTCTAATTTCTATTTTTATGATGGGCTAAATTAGAAATACAAAAGATAGACTCTTTATATAAATGGTTGTAGTCCCCGGGTTATACACCTAACATCCCATCAGTTGAAAAGAGGAGTAACCCTTTCCTAAAAAACCTAGGGCATTAACTTGGAAGACCGAAAACTACAGAATTCAAGAATGGGCTGCATCCATGAATTCAGGTACATTTCCATTTATGGTTTTTATTTTCTTAGTAATTTGGCATGGAGGATCCTCGGTGATTATGGATTTAATCAATATGGTTTTACCAACACATAAGGTTTGCTCATTTATGCTTTTTCTAACTTTTTTTTGTTTTTTTATAAAACTATTATCGCAAGTATATTTTATTTATATATAGGTTTTATCATTCTTATAGATTTATAGGCTAAAAATAACTAAAATAATCCTAATTTTTAAAAATTTAAAAGTGTACATACTCATCTCCAATAACAGTAAAATTGGACATATGAATTAAATGAGCATTTAACTAAATGCAAGCCTTAACTCGGGCTACTTTCCTTGTCAAACTATCAATTAGAAGTATTTAAGTTATAAATCATGTTATACTATTTTTGAAGATGTATATATTTTTTATTTTTAAAAATAGGAGTATTTAAGTTATTTTTAAGAGTTAGAATGACTAAAATACCTTTATATTTAAAAATAAAAAAATGCATATGCATCTCCAATGATTTATAAATTAAATATATCTAATTAATAGTTTCATAAAAATTATAAAAATAAAAATAGGTAAAATGGTCTAGGTTAACACTTTCATTCTTTAGCTCAAGCAAACAATATTATTCGATACACTTAACATGTGCATGGTGTTGGAAACATGTGGAAAATAAGCCAAGTTTATGTTTTGATGATTAACAAATAAATTTGAGTAAGTTTTGATTACTAACATGTATGTGAAAATGATTAAAGGTTGTAAAAATAAAGAAAATGAAGCATGGCAAGACAAATCGATTTTTAAGTCGACTCAGGCATCGACTTAGGCCAAGTCGATCCCCAAGTCGACTCCAGCAGTGACTTCAAAATGACATTTCCTTCCAGAGTTGAAAATGAGGACGAGAGCTGCTGTTGAAGTCGCATCCCAAGTCAACTCCGCTTGCGACTTGAGGTGAAGTCGCAGACCAATTTGACTCCAGTAGCGACTTCGATGCGTCATTTTTGTCCATAGTTGAAATCGGGGACGAAAGCTGCCGAAGTCGCATCCAAAGTCGACTCCGCATGCGACTTGGGTGAAGTCGCAGACCAAGTTGACTCTTACTTCGACTTCAGTGCGGAAATTGCCGAATAAGTTAACTCAATGATAGATTCAAGAGAAGATGAAGGCCAAAGACGACTCAAACACTCAAAAGAAGAACAAATGAAGATCAAAGCAAGAAGGGTTGCATGAATCCATTATGTTGGATTATGAACATATTCTCGACATCATTAGGCACTCTAAGATTCATGCATATATTCAATACTTCAAGGATTCGAAGTTTGCAAATCACGGAGCTAATAAGATATCAAGCTAGGATGATTATACTAAATTGTAAAGATATAATCAAGGGAAGAACAACCAAACATGAAAAAATTCAAGCAAGCAAGGCATTCCAAGGATTTCAAGTTCAACAAGCAAGCTGACAAAGTGAAGTTGCACCCGAAGTCGACTTTACCTGCGACTTGGGGCAAGTCGAGGACCAAGTCGACTCAGATTGGAACTTGAAGAAGTTGCGAACAGGCGAAGTCGCACCCGAAGTCCACTCCATATGCGACTTGGACGAAGTCACACCCAAAGTCAACTCCACCTACAACTTGGGTCGCAATGGTCGGAAAAATTTCGACCGTTGGCACATTAAATGCGCGCCACCTACTTCCAAATGTTCGGATTCCCTCAACAATTATAAAAGGCTTTCGATATGAACGTAGAGGGTAGCTGAGAATTCATTAAGTGTGCATAACTCTCATCTTCAAGAACATTAAGTAATCAAATCAACATTTAGAAGAAGAACCTCGCTTTCAAACTGCCAAGAGCTGCTTGCTGAATATTTAACCTACACTACAAGTTCTTCTCTGCGCCAAATCTGTCTCTACACACCAGTAACGTGTAGAAACTTTCTTCTATTATTTTTTGTTGTATAGAACTTGATTTAGTTTGGGAAACTAAGATCAAGTGTAAGCAAAGTAGTGTGTGATTGGAGTGGAACTCGTCACCTACTTGTGTTGTGAATTGTTGATGCCCTATAGAGCTGGAATCTAGAAGAGAGCAGTGACTCTAATTATATTTGTGAAATACATAGTGGAACCCAAGTCATAAGAGGTGTGAGCTTGAAAGAGTGGAGTAGGGAAGGTTGCCCGAACCACTATAAAATATTGCTTATTGATTTTTGTTTATGCTCTCTACACTATATTGCTTTCCTTCTGTTTCTTCATAAAAGAGGTATAGATTAATCCGGGGTAAAATTTTTGTTTAAGTTGAAAATTTCTATTTATCCAATTCACCCCTCCCCTCTTGGGTAATTATCATTAACTCGGGACCAAGACATGGGCCGGCCTTACAGGAGTTCTCACGGCGCTGGCCTCATGGGGGGATCATGCCTCTCAGCTAATTGGGATGTATGTCTTATTTTCAATCAAAATGAAATTTGGCACATTTAATTGAGAATATCATTTTATGTGTCCATTCATATACTATAAATCTAACATAATATTCATATTTGGTAATATGCGTGCGTTTTCAAATAAAGATTATAAATAAGAGTAATGTGTAAAATTAAAAAAATTTCTTTTTTGCCTATAACATTTGCTATTGATTTTGTATATATATTCCTCTGTATATCCGTAATATTTTACATTAAATTATGATCTCATGTCCATTCTTTCAACACAACCATTATTTACCTTATTAAAAAGACAATTTTACCAATTTAAAATTTTCTAATTGAGACAATTAAACCTTAATATGACTCTATTGATGACAGTAAATCATTAATATGTGGCATTAAATGACTCAAGAGTCATATTAAGATTAAATCATTTTAATTAGAACAATTTTAGTTCAATGGGGTAGATAATGATTGTGTTAATGGTGTAAGTATAATAGAAATTTAGAGTGAAATGTTATTAGTATAAAAAAATTTTTGTGAAATGCTATGAGTGTAATAGAGATTAAATACAAATGTTATGGGTATAAGATAAATTTTTTTCTAAAATTAATATTTATAAAGTAAAAATTAATTTTTTAAAAAAAGGGAAATGCAAGTGGCATAAATCTATTACATTCAAGAGGTCAGCTTAATTCAAACCATGCAGTGATTTTGAAAAGAAAATGTTTAAACACTACAATAAATTTATGTTTTAGGGTGTGTTTGGTTAGGGGTAAAACTTTTGATGAAAATTTTTTGAAGTAGAAGTTGTCAAATCGATAGAAAATGATGTGATATAATAGGAGTAATGATGAGGAGTAAAGAGAATAAAGTTAAAATAGATAGATTAGTTGTATGGGTAGTTGTGTATAAATGATTGAAAAGTAGGGTAGTTTGTATAGGAAAATGTGAAAAAATAATTAAAAAATAGAGTAGTTATGGAGAGTGAAAAGTTTTGGATTGAAAAGTTTTGGTTGACATTTTTTTGCCCCAAACAAACGCACCCTTAGAATGCAATAGTTCGTGGGCACATATATAGCAACATACCTTCGCAACAATTTTAAAGTAAATTTAGTTGTAATAGATAAAATTTCAATAGTGAAAATGGGGTTTTTTTTGTATGAAATGCCTCTTTTATGTACTTTTTAAAAAATATTTTAATGCATGATGAAAAATTCATTTTATTTGTTGTATTTAGAATTACTTATATTTTTATCGAAATCCTTCACTGGTTCGTATCATTATGCATCCCCACATTCACAAATGAACAAAATCAATATAATAAAATAATTTAATATTAAATATTAATTTTAAAATTATATTTGTAATATCTAAATCATCTAAAATGTTATTGCTATGTAGATAAATGATTTTATAAAGTATTATTATATTCTAATATATATACAAATAATTCTATATATTTTTCATAATTTATACATGAATATATATTTTCAGCAAATGTGGCTTAAATATATATTTTTTACTGACACAACATTATATTTCATCATCTCATACTACAATCAAGTATAGAGAAGATAACAAGCTCTTGTCTATTTGTACAAGAGACTATTAGCTTGCTTTCACCTATTTACACCCACTAGAAGCTCCCACAAGTGGGAGACTATGCTTCCACTGGCACATATGGAGAATCGAACTTGGGAGGGTAGCATAGCTTCCCATGATCCTAAACACTTGCGCTAGTCACAAATAGTGGGGGCAGACGTATATTTGATTCGATATGGCTTCTATAAAACTTCTTTTTTATCTAATCCTTTTTCATATTTAAAATTTCGATGATCGATAGAAAATTTACTCCATTCATTATATAATATAATTTATAGTATTTTGAAAACCATTTTTATTTGTCTAATCTCATTGCGCATGTGCCATATTAAAAATCAACGTAATAAAATAATTTAACACTAAATATCAATTTTAAGTTGTATTTTTAACATTTAAAACTGTCTAAGCTATCATTTCTATGTGGGTAAATGATTTTATAAAGGATTATTATATTTTAAATATAGGGATAATTCCTCTTATATCCATAACAATTGCACATAATTTCTCATATACCCACAACATTTCATAATTTTTTTTATACCTATACCATTTCACCCTAAATTCCTCCATACCCATGTCGTTAACACAACTGTTATCTATCCCATTGACAAGATGATTTTGCCCTTTTAAAATTTTTTAGTTGAGATAATTTAACCTTAATATGACTTAATTGATGTTAGTAGATCACTAATAAAAGATATTAGATAACTTAAAAACCATATTAAGATTGATTTATTTTAATTAGAAAAATTTAAAAAGGTAAAATCGTCTTTCAATGGGATAGATAACGGTAATTTTAACGGCATGAGTATATAAGAAATTTAGGGTGAAATGTTATGAGTATAAAAGAAATTTATGAAATGTTGTGGGTATATGAGGAATTATGTGCAATTGTTATGGGTATAAGAGAAATTATCCCTTTAATATATGTATAAATGGATATAAGTGTTTTTTATAATTTATACATGAATAGATATATTTTTCATAAATGTGACTCATAAACATACTTGATCAAGATGAAACTTAGTTTACAAAATAAAGAACTGATATTAAATACAATAAATGGATTAAATTTTTCATCAAGGATAAAAATCTTAAAAATTAAGGGGATTACATGGCTCCGCTTCGATGTAATTTGATTTGATTTGAATAAAACTCGATATCTAACTAAATAAATAATGTTAAATATAATGAAACCAAATCAAGTGTTAATATATCTACCGTAAAAGAGGTTATATGTAACCACCTAATATTTTATAAAGAATGTTTCAATGCATCTTGAGGCATTGAAATGTCAACGCATTAGGGTGCAAAACTCCATTTTTAATATATCTTTTAATTTTTTTATAAGATTGTTAACCTAGGTGCATTTAACTTATATATTAAGTTTTAACATTTTTGGAAATATATAAATATATATTTTGATTTTAAAAATAAAGGTATTTTAGTCACTTAAAAATGGCTAAAGTACCCCTGTTTTTAGAAAATTTAAAAAATATATATATATATATATATTCACATACTCAAAAATGGTAAATTTTAGCTTATAGATTAATAATCTTGTAAAAAAAATTCAAAAAAATATATGAAAAAATCTCAATGAGATTTTGCACTCTTTACATTCTCCCTATTTCACACGTGATTTATCCCATTGTATATCAGAAAAAAGTCCCTGGGGGAATCATACAAAAAGCAGACACAGTTATCAGACATCCGTAATTGAAAAGACAGTGCACGTAACATGGCCCCTAGCCCCCGGCCCGTCGACCACGTGACATGGAGTTGAGTGCGACGTGCATGTCGTCTGCATGCGCGCGCGGGAGGCGAGCATACGACGCGTGTCTAACTGGCGAGGGAGTATCAGCTAGAGTTCATCCACATTGGCGTTTGCTCGAATGTGCACGTGTCCTAACATCATCTAAAAATCCAAATACGTCAGCGCCGACGCTGGGGCCTACCCACCGGAGCGCAATTCAGTGCACCCGGGTGCATTCAGCCTCAACGCACCCGGGTGCACTGCACCTATTTTTTTTTTATTTTTTTTTGAAAATTTTTTGTATACAATGGTTAATCTAGGTTTATTTAACATATGTATCAATTTTTACTATTTTTGGAGACTTTTAGATTTTTTTTTTGGATTTTTAAAAAATCAGTGGCATTTTCGGTAATTTTAAATTACGAAAAATGCCACTGATTTTTAAAAATCTAAAAAAAATATCTAAAAATCTCTAAAAATAGTAAAAATTGATACATATGTTAAATAAACCTATAGTAACAGCTTCATGAAAAAAATTTCAACAAAAAATAAAAAAAATAGGTGCGGTGCACCCGGGTGCGTTGAGGCTGAATGCACCCGGGTGCACTGAATTGCGCTCCCTACCCACCACCCATCTTATTATCAAAACCAGATCTTCATCTTTTTATCACCTTAAAATACCAGATCCCATGATCACCTAAAAAGCTTACATATATGGAAATTCAAACAAATTAAAAATTTGGAGTTAAAATCTTATGAACTTTAGCAAATATGCCTACAATTAATGTTTAACTAATATTTTATAAAAAAAAAGGTTTAACTAATATTATATTTGTATTGCTAAATATGCCAAAAATTGAAAATATACTCATAAAGGGTGTGTTTGGGAAGTTGTAAAACTTTTGATAAAAATTTTTTATGTGAAAGTTGTTAAATTAGTAGAAAATGATATGATATTATGGAGGTAATGATCAGGAGTAAAGATAATAAATTTAAATAAAATAGGTTAATTGTATTAGTAACTATTTAGAAATAATTGAAAAATAGAGTTGTTGTATAGAAATATGTGTAAAAAATAATTAAAAAAGAATAGTTTTGGAGAGTGAAAAGTTTTAGATTGAAAAGTTTTAACTTGATAGTTTTTGCAAATTGCCAAACACACCCAAAGTGTGCATAAAATTACAAGCGTTCAAGATAGCGTAAAATTTTTTTGTAAAATGATAAAAATGTCCTTTAAGCCAAGTAATACACTTACAATTTTTCTAAATATTATAGATTCATTTGCTATTTCTTTATTATATTTTTTACATATATTATTATTTTAGATTTTTTGGAGAATATATTAATATTTACAAAAATCGTAAGTGTATTACTTAGCTTAAAGGATATTATTATCATTTTACGGAAAAATCTAACGACATTTTAAAGGAATGAATATGTTTGCAATTTTATACAAATCTTGTAGACATATTTATAATTTTAGTAAATTGCGGAATGCAAATAGTCAAATACAACTTTAGTCAAACTTTACATACATATTTGTAAAAATCCTTAAAAACTTTATTAAAAACATGATGAAGCAAGCCAAAATGCAAATTGCAATTGATGCTTATGCCTGAACTTAGTGCCTGAGGTCTAGTTTAACTTTGAGAAGAAACAATTACTTACGACAAATATTTTTTTCCTAATGAAAACTCCTTACGATAATTGGTTGTATCATAAATGCCACCATCTCGTGTTAGCTAGTCTTCCCGTTACTGTGGGGCAAAAACTGCTTGGAAAGCCCTAAACCAAGTGTTCCCACTTTCTGAAGTAAGAAAGGTTTTTACTGGATCATTAGATATTATTGTTTTAGATATCTAAATCATTGTAATATTTCCTAAATCAAGTGTTTCTACTTTCCAAGTAAGAAAGGTTTTCACTGGATCGTTAAATATTATTGTTTTAAATATCCAAATCATTGTCATATTCCCCTAAACCAAGTGTTCCCACTTTCTAAAGTAAATATTATTGTTTTAGATATCCAAATCACTGTCATATTCCCCTAAACCAAGTGTTCCCACTTTCTGAAGTAAGAAAAGTTTTCATTGAATCATTATCTATTATCGTTTTAGATATCTAAATCATTATAATATTTTATCTATATATTTAGTTATAATAGTAAAAACAACAGATTTAGACAATTCTTATAAATTAAATATTTATTTATAAATTTTAAAAGTTTACATTTCATATATATATATATTTGATAGGTGGGAGCTGTTCCGACTGCACTGGAACAGCAGTACATTTGCACAAAAATGAGCTTTAACATATATTAGAATGCAATGAAACTTTATACAATTATTTATCTATATATAAAGTTTATAGCAAATGGTTTACGTGTTGAAAAAATTACTTTAAAGTTGATATTTACATCGAATTATTTTATTCTGTTGAATTTGTACCATTTTCAGATAGGGTCCATATGCATACCCGATTGGAATGAAAATTTATACGATAATAGAATACAGTATTCTACATATAATAGGTGGTGTAGAGAATGATTTTATCATCACGTGGGACCCATTTCAGCGCCACTGAATCATAATTACGGTGCAATGACGCTGCACTTGAATATTTTCCTTGTTGGGTTCTTCATATATATATATATACACACACACTCTCTTGAATGATATTAAATATTGATAACAAATGTAAGTTTCCAACTAAAGTAACTTTTTGACGCCAGAAATAATATATACGTTTAAATATATACTATAAATAGTTTAGATAAAGAAATTTAAATTGTAAAAACAACCAATTGTTTTGAATCATTCACTGTGAATTATTTCATCACCGACGTTGCAAAAGGTAGCTGTTGTCATTGCGTATCAGTTGCAAAAAGTGTTAGCAATCAATTTTATTTGTGGTTGGCTGTATTTATATTGTGCTTATCGATACCTAAATTTTTTTAGCAATAATTGTTATTATCAGTTAATTGATATATATCTTTTGCAACAAAATTTTTTACGTCACCATAACTAATTAAATTGCAATGAACGCTGATCCCATTGATCCTGTGCACGCGGGAGCATTGAGCTCTTAATGCTCCCAGGCGCATACACTCTTTTTTTAATTTTTTTTGAAAACTTTTTACAAGATTGTTAATCTAGATGTATTTAATATGTGTATAAATTTTTACAATTTTTGGAGTATTTTAAATATCTATTTTTGATTTTTGAAAATCAGTGGCATTTTAGGTAATTTAAAATTACTAACATGCCACTGATTTTCAAAAATAAAAAATAAAAATCTAAAATATTCTAAAAATGGTAAAAATTTGTACACATGTTAAATACACTTAGATTTATAGTTTTATAAAAAAAATTTCGAAAAAAAAAAACCGGGCGCACAGGATTAGAGTCCAATTGCAAAAAGACTATTTTATAATAGTAAAAAAACATATCATGACGTTCCTAATATATTTTTCAACAGTACGTGGCAATAATTCAGCACAGGGCTGTGAATAATTAAAGGAACAGGATATGATCCCATGCATCGGTGACTTTTTATAAAAGGAGCCTCTGACACTCATATGAGCAGCATTTCTCTTGCAAGAGCGGCCAGTACTAGCGTACTAACTCGTAGAAAGAGGTACTTGTGGGCATAATGTGATGACTTCCTTCCCTTTTTTGTTCTTTGTTTTTTAAAATTTTAGACTTATTACAGCCATTTTCATTTTTGGCGACGAAATTTTTGATTTTCCTTACGAGACCCTTTTATTTATAAATTTGAGCCAGTTGTGTAGGCAATTTTTTGTCTATCATGTTAGTTCTTCAAATCTGAAATGGAAGAGGAATAAATTTTATTTTACGTGACGAATTTATGTGGTGAGAAGCTTGTTTTATAAATCCAACAAAGGTTTTGGTCCTGCATTTAAGTGGATACTATATATATATATATATATTTTATCATAAGCGGACATTATAATAAATGCACGAATATTGAAGTGGTTTTTTTATTGGATAATATTGAAGTTTTGTGCCAACAAAAAATATCTGGAGTAGTATTCAGCTAATTCAGTGTGGTTTATCAAATAAAAAAGAAATTCTTAACTCTGAGTTTGAGTAGAGGAGACGATGGGCTATGATAAAGAACCTGCTCAATATGAACGGTCTTTAAGGTTAAGCAAAAATTCAGCCGGGGATAATATCACAGTTAGGTTCTTAAGATCTGAGTAAAAAATTGAACCGTGGGTGATATCACGGTTAGGTTGAGTAATTGAAACTCTCGAGTCTCCATAGTTTGAAAATCTATATAACAAAATTCTATTTAATGCTAATGCCCTTATTTCATAAAAAAAATGATACTGCTCTTATGTATGCAGATTGATCTCCCTCTCGCTGCATGCTTTTTGTGTAATATTTTTCCGCTGGATAATTAATTTGGAACTGATTAAAGGCAGCAGAAATGAAGTGCCTTTCGCTGCTGATATGGATGGTATCATCTCCAATGACAATGATATTTCTGCTGCTGTCAGAAGTATTATCATCAGCTAATGCAGACCTCATCAGTCTAAGCAATGAAACTGGCTGGAAAACAGCAGTCTACCTATCACCCCCAATTCTCCTCTCTCCGGGCTCCGTCTCCAACAGATTCTACTACAACATCGACTTCCCAAGAGGCCACATCGCTTTGAAGTCGTTCAACGGTGAGTTGGTGGATGAATCAGGCAAGCCCATCCCACTCACCGACACTTACCTCCACCACTGGGTTGTCTACAGCTACTACGGCCACATCTCCAATCCCACCCCATATTCCACCGATGATTTTCTTGACATGGAGAACATAATCCCAGTGAGAAATGAAGGGTTCTGCCAAGGAGGCAAGCTCCGGCATATTTTCGGACTTGGGTCTGAAACAAGAGCCACTCTCACTGATATTCCAGACCCATATGGGTTGGAAGCTGGGAATCCTGGTGTGGTCCCACATGGGTATGAGCAGAGATGGGTGGTGAACATCCATGCAATCGATACAAGGGGTGTGGTCAATCCAAATGGGTGCGCTGAATGCTGGTGCAGTCTCTTTAATGTGACAAAAGACGATCATGTGATGAGAACGCCCGCCAATTACAATATTAGTATTCCTGGTGAGTATAAAGGAGGGACGCTGTGTTGCTATACGAATACGCGGTGTGCGGTGAGAGAAGGGTTTGAGGATGAGGAGGGGCTGATGAGGAGGGTGGCGTACATGAGATACACGGTGAAATGGGTGGAGTGGGGTGCTGCGGTTGTGGGTGTTCGGAGCTACATCATGGACGCCACGGATAATGGGGAAAGGGTCCCTGGAAATGATAATATTGGATGCCAGGTATTATGTATTAATTAATTTATTTACTTTTTTTTTTATGAAGAATACTTCTTAATTCCTTACTTACCATGAAGTTAATTAATCTGGAAATATGTGTTCAATTATTTTGAAAGCATCACTACAACAAATTTTATTTACATATATGACCACTTTTTGCAGTGAGATTTTAATTTGATTGCATTAATTACTATGTTAAATATTACTTTTGACTACATTTGATGTAAAAATGACTACATTTAATCAAATATAATTACTTAAAATTAATTAAGTATTTATAGCTAAATAATTAATTGTAGTAGTCCAAAGCAAGTGTATGTTATATGTGACTAAAAATTTAAATATATAAGCCAAAAATTGTTATAATGATATATGTTTACCCACAACTCCTTTAATATACTTTTTGGGTTTATTGTAAAAATATATTTTTTCTTGTCATATGATTATGGAAAATGTTAATTTAAAATTTTCTTTTCTTTTTTCTCATCCTATATGAACATTTTTTGCTAATTAATTTCTAATTCGTTTATACAGGTCTAAAAATTTTAATTGTCTTTTGCCAAATTAAAATTTTATATTTTTATGGACAACTAGCTAAAGCAACCTGTCCCCTTGTTTTTCTCATTTTAAAATGTTTTTCAAATCTAAATCATTTTATTATATTTATTCATATGTATTTATTTAACATGTAAAATTCACTTTGATTGACAACTTATATTTTATAAAAGGGTAATTTGTAGATATACTCCACTTAGTTTGACCATAATTATAAATATATTTACATAGTTTATCCATAATTGCAGATATACTCACGTCATTATAACGTCGATATGTTGTAACTGTTATAACATAAGTATATTTGCAAATCTACGCAAACTTTGTGAATATAGTTGCAAAAACTAAATATATTTACTTGATTTTTGAAATTGCAAATATATCTACATAAGTTGTTTATCTTTGCAGATATACTCACACTGTTACAGTACAATAATGACGTCATAATAACGTGAGTATATTTGCAATTATGGTTAAACTATATGGGGTTATTTTCAATTCCACAAAATATGTGGGTATACTTGTAATTATGATTAAACTAACTGAGTATGTTTGGAAATCACCTTTTATAAATTTTAAGATTTTTTTTGAGGAAAAAAATTAAGATTTTTTAAAGACGGATCATATAACTGTTAAAATTTGAACATAATACATATAGTGTGTGTATATATCAAAGTAATTTTTGCCAATGCTAATAAATACACATGGATACAAATAATAAATGGTTTAGATTTGAAAAACAACATTTTAAAATAAGAAAACCAAAGGGGTACACGGATGCGTTGCGCTACATTATTACCATTTATTTATGTACTAATCAATTTTATATTTATTAAATACAACTCTTATAAAGATGTTCTAATCTTTTCTGTCGAGTTCTACTACAGAAAATAAACATAAGGATGTTCTAATCTTTTCCGTCAAGTTCAACTACAGCAAATAAACATAATAATTTTAAGTTGCTTATTTTCAACTACTCAAACCTTTTGCTCTTTGTTTTTATGTTTTTTTATTGGTGTTTTTATGTTTTTAATTGAACCACTTATTGGCAAATACTTACCTATTTACAACTTATTATCAACCCAACTATTAGCTAATAAGTTTTAGCTGAACCAAATACCGTCAATAGACTACAAAAATATCCATCGAATTAATTAAGAAACGTTTAAACATTGACGTGGGGGTTTAATTAATTATGATGTTGGTGTGTGATTGAATACTACCGATTCAATCCACACGATATGCTTGCAGGTGGAATATGATGTCGATCAAACAAGTGGTACAGACGTGGTGAATGGTGGGTGCATAGATACAAGAACTGGAACAGGGAGAATAGGACGTGGGGGCAATATCATCTATGGGTTGGGCCACCTTCACATGGGTGGACTTGGCATTGCTCTCTTTGGTCAGGTACATCACATCTATTATTTTCCTTTTCCAACAAACCTATTAGGATTCCCTCACTGAGCTACAGTATATATACTGATGTTTTTAGCTTTTTCTTTCATTTTTTAAAAATTTTTATTGGGTCTTATCTGTATTTAGTTTATCTACCGAATTTGAACATGAATTTTATGTAACAAAATTATATAAAATGATTTTCTGTAGGGTGCATCTTGAGTCCGGTAAGTTCGGTTCGAGTTGACACTACTCTTATCTTACTCTATTTTAGGTTAGATCAGTTCTAAGCATATCTTACCATATTTTTTTTAAGATCAAGTCGGTTTCGATTTTGAATCTAAATCGGTTCTTTAAAATAGTTTTTATATTATCTTTAAAAATTATAATTTCTTTCATAAGTGTTACTTAAAAACCTAAAATCAAGACAACAGTAATATAATTTTTTTTAAAAAATTTACTAAATAATTGATTAATTAAACAAATTTCTATATATTTAAATAATATATTTATATCTTTTGCTATAAAAGATCTTTTATAAAATTTATATTAAATATATATTAATAATTTCGGTCGATTCCAAGTACTCGGACCTTAGAACCTACCTAACCCTAATCGAGCCCTGTATTTGTTTACTTGAAACCTATCCTACCTTATAAATATAAAAATTGGAAACTACCCTAGTCATTTTAGAATACTTAATGGGTTGACTTGCAGGTACCCTACCCAAGTTGCATCTCTAGTTTCATGTAATCCCTTCATTTTTCTAGATTTTGATGATTGATACAAAATTCAATCCAGTCATTGTTTTTAACATTATTTATTTAGTTTGAAGACCAAGTTTTATTTAAGGGTGTGTTTATTTACATCCGAAAGTTTTCAAATCAAAACTTTTTAATTTAAATTTTTTTACTCTTCACAATTACCCTATTTTAATTCTTTGTCATATATTCTTATATAACCACCTTATTTTTCAATTATTTTATACAACGCAACTACTGATACAACTAATATATCTATTTTAACTTTATTCTCTTTACTCTTTATTAATATTCTTATCATATCATATGATTTTCCTTCATTTAAAAAATTTCTATACTAAAAAGTTTTCATTCAAGTATTTTATTACTTCCTAGACACACTCTAAATAACTTATGTGCATGAGTCACATTTGCTCTCAAAAATGGATATATTCATATATAGATTAAGAAAAATGATTAGATTCATTCACATATATATTATAATGTAATAATATTTTATACAATCATTTATCCGTATATTAGAATATACTACTTTAAAATTGATATTTAACAGTAAATAGTTTTATTTTATTGATTTTGTACATTAGTAGATGAGGCGGATATACAATAATACTAAACAAATTAGAAGGTTATGATGATAATATAAATAATGTTAAATACAACAAATAAAGTAAATTTACTATCAACTATCAAGATATTAAAATAAATGGAGTTATATAAAAGAGAATTTCATAAAAGTAGAGTCCACTAAAATTTCTCTTTTAGATTTTTGTATATATATTTTTGTAATTTAAAAATAACAGCTTTTACCACCAACGGTATTTATCTCCATTGGTCCACGCGCTTTCTCATTCGCAGTAGGTCATGGTTTCAACTCTCAGCAGATGTGGCTGGAGTTACGGGAGTTTTGGTCTCCCTCAGATCTGTACGAGCTGTGTGTCTCCAAATTCTTTAAGTGGAGATCTTTCTCCAAATAAAAATTCTAAGTTCTAAGTGGAACTGTGTTTCCAAATAATGAAAAAATAACGGTTTTCACCTCATTTATATATAATCCCATCGCCAAATTTATTCGATTTTGTAAATACGTTTTGATTAATTAACATCATTAGTTAATTATTTTTTTCCACAAAAATGAAAGCTAATAGCTGATTTAAGTATTTTGTAATTCATATGAGCATAAATCTCGGGTTAATTTTCAATGACGATTGGATTTATCTGATCAGGATGGTAGATTGATATGCGAATCTTTGCCGATTTACGGAAGAGGGAAGGAAGTAGGAAATGAGAATGGGTACGTTGTGGGAATGAGCACTTGCTATCCAAGACCAGGAAGTGTTTCTGTTGCGGACAGTGAGATTTTGAGAGTGGTTGCCAATTACAGCAGCGCTGTATGTCACACTGGAGTCATGTCTCACTTCTACATCTTGGTGGACCAATCACAAACGGTTGTCAGCAATGCACCAGTGCTTTCAAGCTTGAAAGATCCACTAATTAATTCAGGTGCTCCTTCATGATCCCTCTGTCGATCTTCGTTCTTCATGATCACTTTTCATATTTTACAGTTGTTTCTATATAGAGTAATGTGAATGCATCTGTATGCAAAACCCTTTTTTTAAAATATTTTTTAGAATTTTTTATAAAATTGTTAACTTAGGTGTATTTAACTTATGTATGGAGTTTTATTATTTTTGAAGATGTATAAATATATTTTAATTTTTTTAAGGAGTATTTTAGCCATTTGAAAATGACTAAAACCTCTCCTATTTTAAAAAATCAAAAAAATAAATATATCTAAAAATGTTTAATTTTGGTTTATAGATTAAATATACATACATTAACAATTTTATAGAAAGATTTTTAAAAAATTTTAAAAATAGAATTTTGCACCTAATATATGGAAATTTCAATGCATTCGGATGCATTGAAATATTAATCTTCCATATATGCACTTTTCTTATAAATAAAAAAACAAAAGATTTTACAATTTGAAGGGAGGGGGGGGGGGGGGGGGGGGGCGCACTTCTTTAAAAAATTTTGAATGTTTTTTTTTTTTTACAGCCCATAATAGGGCATATGTGATTACCTCCATGAAAATTAAATGAAACCAATAATAAAAAGATTTCTTAACAAGGACACTATAGAATGAAAAGTGAGGGACTTCTAGCTTCTAAGTTACTTTCTACTTTTTATAATATAGTATAATCGGAGCCCTAATATAACATAAAATTAATGAGATTACATGAGACCTTTACCTGATTACATAGAAGTGAAGCCGTAGTATAATATATATATATATATATATATATATATATATATGTATGTATGTATGTATTTATATAAAGCTATTCCTCCGTATATAAGCGCAAAGCTAAAGGAAAGCTAAAGGAATCCTATGACCGATTGGACTAATGAAACACTTTGGTGTGAATATTATTGATGGGCTTGAATATTAAATTCTATTAAATGTTATTATTTCAATAAAATTTTATAAATATTTGAAAGTTTAACAAATTTCTCTCAAGGGTGTTAATGGTCATAGTTAGTTCGTTAACCCACTTGTCAATTCATTTATAAATGAATTTGAGTCGAGATTTTGGGATAAATGATTTATGGTCCATCAACCCATTCATCCATTTAAATAAATAGACATATTAGAGTTGTGACTTTACAAATTATCAATCCATTTATTAACTCATTTAATCTGTCTAACCCATTCATTATGCCCATTAAAAGAGGATATATAAATATTTACCCTCAACCCTAATTGGCCTCTCTCCTTCCATCTCCCTCTCCCCCCCTCTCGTTCCCAATGGGCCTCTCTCTTTTCCCTTTCTCTCTTCTTCTTCGTCTTTGACTGTCCCTCTCTCTCTCTCTCTCTCTCTCTCTCTCTCTCTCTCGCTGTTCTTCCCTATTTCCATAGTCTCTCTTTCTTTGTCCAACCTTCCTAGCTTTTTCTTGTCAGTCCTTGTTTCCCTCTTTCTCTCTCACATCTTCTCTCTCCATCAATTTGTGTCCTCTCTCTTCCCGTCCCTTCTTCTGACCATCTCCTCTCTCTCTGTTTTCTTCTCTCCGAATGCACTGCATTGTTTATTTGTGTATCATATTGTCATTATGAGTTTTAATTGATGAGTTGTATAATTTATGCACTGTATTGTTTTGATTGATATGTACAAAACTCATTAATAATTGCTAACCTGTTTATTAAATGAGTCACAAATAGGTTAGAGTTAAGATTTTTAAATAGGTTAGGGTTAAAATTTTTTAACTAGGTTAGAATTAGTATTATCTTCTAATATGTCTAACCCAATCCGTTAACACATCTAAGTTTACTACTAAGGAAATAACATTTTATAACACACTTCTAGTGATACTTAACATGTTTTATCACAAAAAACATTATTAAACGACAGTATCTCAAAAAAATGACAAAAAAAATTATTGTAGCTAAAAAGTAGCTTTCAGTGGCAATAATATATTGGATTTTTTTAAGTTAAAAGTAATCTTTTAGGAATGAATCTGAAAAGTATTATAAAATTCTTCTGTGATGGAATCATAGTGACTTGATGATAGTAACATTATAGTGTACATCAATATATAGTGATTCCATCAAAAAATATACAGTGATGAATTTTTGTATCACTAAAAGTTTACTCTCTTAAAGTATTAATAAAGGATAATAAGGATTTTTCAGACATGTCTACGTTAGTTGTATCAAATTGCAAGCGTATCATATTAAATTAAAAAGTTATTATGTGCATTTATATGTACTATAAATTATAGTGCATTTAGTTCAAAATAAGTCCTACATAATCATAATATATATATATACACTCTTCCAATTGTATTTAGAATTATTTATTTTATTTGCATATTAATTTTTATCCAAATTGGATATGTGTATGGGTTCTATCTAAAAATGGAACAAAATCAATGTCATAAAATATTTTAATGTAAATATTAATTTTAATTTTGTTTTTCCGCATGTAAATTATCTAAGATATAACTTGTACATGTATAAATGATTATATAAAGTATTAATATATTTAAATGTATGTATGACTCTTTTGAGCCAACTACGCCATAATTGATGAGGCACATACATGTATTGGATAATCATGAGCACTTCTATGTAACTCCCTCTCTATATAATCCCTTCCATTTTTAAAATCTTGATGTTTAATGAAAAATCCATCCATTGTATTTAACACCATTTCTAATATTCTAGAAACTCTTTTATTTTTTTAATTTCACTGTATATGAGCATCATCTATAACAGTATAAAATTAATGTAATAAAACAGTTCAATATTAAAATATCAATTTTAAAGTAGTTTTTTCAACATCTAAACCATCTAAAATATCAATAATATGTGGATAAATGATCCTATAAAGCATTTTTAAATTTTAATATATATGTGAATAAATCTAAGCATTTTTCCTAATTTACATACGAATGTATTTATTTTTGAGCAAATGTGGCCTATGTATATACTGGATTTAGATGAAATTTGGTCTTCTAACTAAACAAATGATATTAAATACAATGAATAGATTAGATTTTTCATAAAATATCAAAATCTTAAAAATGAACGGTATTATGCGAAATCACTTCTATGTAACCCGTGCCTACTGAATAATTTACACATGCGGCTATCTTTTTCAATCAAATTGACTTACTTTTTCAGCTACCATTATTATTCGCAATCAAATCTATGTCACTGCATTAAATACTAACTCTAGTTGAGGCAAAAAACCGTCTACATTTGAGCAAGTATTACTACCTTTAAGCAGTCAATTGATATCTGCAATATTGGACCCGAATTAATGTATACATAGCTAGTTAAATGCTATATGCAGCAAAAAGCACTAGTTGCTTTTAATGAAATTTTCTGTAGTGATGAAATTTCAAATATATTCGTTAGTTTCACAAAAGCATAAAATATCTTAGAATATTTGCGTGAAATAGCATGCTTATGCTTTAGTTTAGATTTTCATTAAAGTATTTTTCGAAACGATTAAATATCTTATTGTGGGCTGCAAGTACACTTGCAGTTCGACGTCATCTCAGAATTCAGAAAACATTTGGGTCCGTTTCGTCAGTAGACCTACTTCCTCATCCTGTATTGGATTTGTCTTGGACTGATGCAGCTTGTAGCGGAGCAGAGAAAAAAACTTCTCTTTTTCTCTTATTTCTTCATGTCCTTTTATACAATTATCTTATTTATTTTAATTTTTTCCTGTTAATGATAATTTCTTTTATCACATCACATTATTATCCTGTCAATTTCAAAATATTTTCCATCAAAGGTTTTCCTTTTTTTTTTTTTTTTTTTTTTTGCACTTCTTAAATGTACAAATTCTTGTTAGAGAATATGCTTGTAATTTCATGAAAACATTATTAGGTATTTTAGAATTTCAAAATAAGGAAAAGACTCTTGCCATTTTATGAAAACTTGTACATACGCTTTCAGTTTCATGCAAATGTATTTAATTCATATTTATTACATTTTCTGTAAATGTGCTTGTTGCTTACGTGTATGCATGTACGTGCAGGATAAAAGTAGAGAGATTAATGGATGCGGTAAGGAAGCATGTGGTTGTAGCTCTACGTACATAGCTCTGGCCAATGTCCAAATAATTAAAGAGGCGTATACGTATAAACTATGAAGTGTACCAAAATACACGGTGCCTTTAATTGTGAGCTTAGCTTAAAGAAGAGAAAGAAAAGACCAGTAGTACTGCTAAAGGAGCCAGTCAGTATCAAAGTTTCTCTTGCTAAGATTACATTACTTATTGAGCTCGGATCTCATGTTTTGTTGTGCTTTATTAATCTGGATAAAATCTCTCAGTTATTACAATAAAAAAATTCTGTCTTTGAATTCCTACTAACATTTGTTTGCCCGACATTCCAAAGAATTCAAAACTCATTCTAGAAGTACATGCAATTAAAAATGGGTATTTTGCAAATATACTCACATAGTTTGACAATAATTGCAGATATACCACATAGTTTTAGAAATTATAAATTACCCCCATATAGTTCAACCATAATTGCTAATATACACATGATAAGTCTAAAAATTTTCACTTAATTTTATATTAAATTCACACCGTTAAGTATTAAAACGTTAATTAAATGCATGTTTTAAGTGGAATTTCATGAAAATCATATTTTTAATAGAATATTTGATTTTGCTATAAAAACGGGTCATTTTGCAACATTCTTGAAAATATAAAATTATGACTCAATCCCTTAGAAAATTTTAAAATATGCATTAACGTATTAAGATAATTCGGACAAATTTATAGGATGATTAAACAGGGTAAAATATATATAATTATAAAATATGGGTTGAAGTGGACTATTATGTAATCTTAAAATAAAATTATATAAATGAATATTAAAAAAGAATCCAAAATGAAAATTACAAAATATCTGTAGCATGTCGAAATTATTTGGGTAATATTTTCATTTTCATTTTTTGTAAAATAGGTGTGAGTGAGCGTGGATCGCCGGAGCACCATATTCTGGTGCTCCATCTTCCCCAAAACCCAACAGCTAGCATCCGTTCGAAAATGCCAGGCGTTGAACCACCTTCAGAGAAATCTCCGGAAACCAGCCACTTTCCATCACCTCCGAGCTGCAATCGACCATCCGAAATTTCCAAGCAGCTAGGAGACGCTGCCCTGTTCCGGCCCCTTTCATATCCGGCCATGGCAGCCAGGATTCAGCCGTTGATTCCATGATGGACTGCCTAATACCCGGCCATGAAAATTCGAGCAGAAATGGCAAACAGCGATTTTGCAGCAACAGCAAAAATGGCAACACAGATCGTGTTTTGAATTGCAACTAGCTGCCCCTAAGATTTAGCTCGTCCTCCATGGCAGCGATCCCAAATCAAAGCAGCTCGTGCCCACCCATCGGCAGCTGCACCCTTTAATTTCAGCAAGTGGCAGCCCCGATTCAGCGCCCGCACGATTTCAGCCCCAACCAGCGATTGCATCCAGTCATGGCAGCAGAAACCCATCACCGAAATTCCCGACAGCAGCTGCAACCGGGCACGGCAAAGAAGACACCAGTCGTCGCCAAGGGAGAAAACAGCAGCTGGAAACGCGCACCCGGCTCGATCCAACGTCAACAGCAAAACCAACGGCAGCCCAATTCTTCAAACCGTATTTTCCAATTTCGCCCAAATCCCATTCCTCCTCTAAACAGAAAAGTCTTCCTAAAATAGCAGCAGCTAACAGTATTCACCGATCCTCTTCGCCGACAGCAAGAACCCATTCGTTTCAGGCAGCGAGCTAACTAATTAACCATTCGTGTCTAGCACGATCGGCAAATACGACAGTCCAATCCAATCCAATCACGAGTCCCCCCCTCTTCTCTTCTGCTGCATTCTCCCCATATCCGCTGCTTCCATCTGCTCGCCAGGCGCAGCTCCACTGCGTAATCCATCTCGTAACAGTGAATCCAGATCCCTGCAGTTCCATCTGGTTCAGGCTGTCAGTATTTGATCTGATATGGGACCAAACGGACGGTTGCCCTTTCTCCCTCCCTGCTCTAATTCGTCGTCTCCAAGACGCAGTGCAGCGCCACATTTTCCCTGTTCGCCCCTTCTCCTCGGCAATTCATCCATGGACGGCTCAATACTTTGCCTCACAACCTCCAAGCAATCGCCATCTACCCAAAACTCATCCAAGCAACGAACTCTGCAAGCTCTTCATGGTAGCTTCCCTACTCCCAGCAGAAAATGGCATTGCCTAACGAAAAAGGGGCAGCTACAGTGTCGTCCAAACAAGAATCCCACATCGGATTCGACAAGGGTGGGAGGGCCCCTCACACACTCTATAAAAGGAGGGCCCCTCCATTCATCCCAACACACCCCATACCCCACATACCCCTTGGGTGGGACCCATTTGGTGGGACCCCGTAGCAAGTGGGTGGGACCCATTTTGTGGGACCCGTAAAAGGAGGTGGGGCCAAGCAATAAAAATTTCCATTACGTGGAGATTCGCTGTTTACGGGTGATGTAAATTTTATTTTCTGCTTTATAGTTGGTAGTAATTTGTAGTTGTTAAATTTTAATTTGTAGTTTTAATTTTTAGATTAGATTTACTGCTTTATTTTATGCTTTGTAATTTTTAGATTAAATTTAATGTAATTCTCTTTCCTGCTTTAATAGTTAAATTTCATAATTTTTATTGCTTTCTTAGAATAGTTTTAATTCAGTTGTTAGTTAATTTCTTTTAGCTTCTTGTCCCCCTTTCTTTTTATTTCTCTAGCTCTTTTAATCTTTTCCCTCTTCTTTCTCTCTCCTCTCTCTTCTCTCTTCTCTCTCTTCTTTCTCTCTCTTCTATCTTCTCTCTTTCTCTTTCTCTCTCCCCTCTATACCCTCTCTTTCTTCTAAAATAATTCAAAATATATAGCCTCTCTGTGGATTCGACCCGACTCACCATTATTCTACACTATCACTCGTATAGTGGTAGCTTTAATGTGTTTCGGTTAATTTAAATTAAACTGGTGATCACAGTGCTCTTAACGACAAGCACTTGGTTTGCATCAAGTTTTTGGCGCCGTTGCCGGGGAGGCATGATATTTTGAATTATTCTTCTTAAATCTTCTTAAATCTCATCTGGTGTTGCTTTATTTCATGTTACCTGTTATGCTTCCTTTTAAATTTCTTATCTGCTTTCTTTATGCTACTAACTACTAATTGCGTCTAATTACGATACATGGTTGTGATTGACTAACTCGCATCATTTAAAAAATTCTAAAAACTCGCATCATCTAAAAGCTTTAACGTTTGCATTTCCCTTCTTTAACCCCCATGTCTACACCTTTTCATATTTATTCTCATTTCTGATCTTGAACCCCTCTTCTACACCTTTTTACATTTTACTTTTGCACGTTTAATTTCTGCCATTAACTCGCATTATATTTAACCAGCTAACCCGCTAACTCGTATTTCATATCTGGTTGTGTATTTACATATTTATTCTGAAAAAAAAAAAAAAAAAAACTCATCTCACATACTTATAATTGTTATTTTTCTTCGTTATGCTTGCATATTCTCTCATTCCGTTCATAGTTATATATTGAGCTTGTCTTACTTTTTAGGTCCATTTAATAGCTTATCATAACACGCTAAAAAAAATATATATATAAAAATTAAATTTAAAACTTTAAAGAATGGACTGGAATTTTATTGCTCAGAAGATAGATAAGTTAGAAGAATTAACCCAAAAGGTTAATTATTTACGTGCCTATCAAAACTCAAACCGTTCATTCGTAAATCCATCAATTCCTTTTCAAACGACATATTCTAATGAGACTCAATTTTTACCATATCAAGAGCAAGTGCAAAATTTTCATAAGTTCCATATACCTGATTACAATTCATTTTCATATGCATATAACTCAGGATTTAGTTGTCCTAATCCTTCTTGGACAAATCAACAAATGCAATCTTACCCTCCATATCTACAAACCCAATGGCCACATGAGCAAAGTCAATTTTTAAATTATCAATATCAATCTAATCATTATGAAAATACATATAGGCCACCTGTATATCCTGAAGAAAATTTTTTATCACCTCAATCTACTAGCCAATCTTCTCATCAACCTTATAATTATAATGAGAAAATAGACGAACTTGAAAAATTTCTTCTCGATAGCTTTCAAAACATGGAAAATAAACTTTCAGAATGCTGGCCACAAGAGGACTTTTCAAGTTTTCCATCAGATCAAGTAGATTATCAACAACCTCCTCACTTAGATGACTTAGAGGAAGGATTAGATCAACAATTCCTTTCCGACCAACAATCATTTTCTAGGATGACAGATTATGAAGATCAAGTAATAGTAGCCATGGAGAGGAGAGGAGGAGAGGAATTTTATACTGACCAAATTGATAATTTTGTTGATCATTCAAATTTTCAAATTCAATCAGATCCAATACCATTGGAAAGTCCATATTTTGAAAATGACTTAGCATTCCCAAATGCTTTAGTAGCTGAATCCCTTAACAAACAAATGCTAAGTCAAAAGAAAGATAATTTAAAAATAGATGATGAATATATTGAAACATTATGTGGGGAGGAACCTAATGAATCAACTATCATTCCGGTTAATCATTTTGATTATCAAACTCAATCAGATCAATTACTATCAGAAAATCTATTGTCTGAAAATTTGGTAATAATTACAACATTATGTAGGGATGGTTTCGCAGATTATAGACTTAATGAGAATTCCTCTCTTCATAATCAAGAAAATATTATAGAAAATAATGAAAAATTGATTAATGATAATTGTGAAGAAGATAAAAATCAAGAAAATATTGAGGAGATTGATAATGGTTATATTAGGTTTCAAATGAATGATATAGATCATAACCAAATTAATGATGAGGTGAGAAATGGAGAGTCTATTGAGGATAAGTTGGGGGGAGGTGAAAATGAAATTATTAATGAAAATTTTGAGAAGTGCATACCTGTTATTTCAAGTATTTTGAAAGATGAGCTCATTAGCATAGATGAATTAATGAAAAAGGAAGAGATGATTCAAATGTTTAAACAGGTTGAAGTTAAAATTTCTCTCTTTGATGTCATTCAGTATATTCCAAATTATAAACAATTTCTCAAAGAGCGTTGTATTCAAATGGAATCCTGTTTAACCCAAAATAAAATCATGCTCCCATCAAGTAACAATTCAATAAATAATTCAGATCAAATTGAAGAATGCTACATATTAAACATCATTGATGACTCATTAATCTTCACAACACTTGAGCATGAATATATGAAAATAGTAAATAACCTACATAGTGTTAAAAATTTTTACAGAGCAGGAATTGGATAACATTAATCATTACGTCTGGCTGAAGACATAAAACTTAGCGCTGGTTGGGAGGCAACCCAACATGTGTATATATATACCTTTGCTTTTCTTTTTGTAGGAGAAAGCTGTAGCAAATTAATCAGATCCTTACACCCCAGGTTGTCTCTTTCTCTGCTATCTTATTTTCATGAATTTATATATTTTGTGCATGTTTATCAAAGATAGCTTTATTCAAGTTGGGGAGGGTCTGGTTTGCTTAACGTGATTTATTTAAAAATATATATAATATAAAATAAAAATTAAAAAAAAAAAAATTTAATAAAAAAAAAAAAAAAATTCTAGAAAATATCCAAAAAAAATAAAATAAATAGAGGTAAATCAAAGTACACTTGCTATGCTTGGTAGTAAGTGAAGAGGAAAACTGTAATTAGTTATATTTGTAAAAAATATTTTCATGGTGTTTTCAAAATTTTATTAGCACTGATTGCACTTACACGTCAATGAACCTCGTGGGTACCATGATAATATAATTTTTCTCTCTCATACAAGCAAGTAATCTTTAATATCTCTATAATTGATAGCTGGTAGTTAAAAAAAAAAAAAAAAAATTATATCCCCAGATACCCTGAAATATGGTGAGGGGAGTATAAAAAAAAATATATATAGAAAAAAAAATGTAAAACCCCAGATATCCTGAAATATGGTGAGGGGAAGAAGAAAAAAAAAAAAAAAATTTATCCCTAGATACCCTGAAATATGGTGAGGGAAGAAAAAAAAAATGAAAAAATGATGAAAAAAGGAGATATATATTAACTGTCACTATCATAATTTTGATATGACTGTTACTTAGCTTGGATAAGCTGAAAATAATTTATTTAACTAATGCCCATTTGTTCATTAGTACACATACACACGTGCTATAATTTTTATATGCACCATGAAATATTTTTACTCATGTTCACTAAAGAAAATTTTCTTCTAAAGCTTACTATCATTATTAGCAGTGCACTTAGATTTTTGTTAAAAAAAAAAAAAAATTATTATTAAACTATTTCCATTGCTAAGGGACTAGCAATGTTTAAGTTGGGGGGTGTGATAAGTCTAAAAATTTTCACTTAATTTTATATTAAATTCACACCGTTAAGTATTAAAACGTTAATTAAATGCATGTTTTAAGTGGAATTTCATGAAAATCATATTTTTAATAGAATATTTGATTTTGCTATAAAAACGGGTCATTTTGCAACATTCTTGAAAATATAAAATTATGACTCAATCCCTTAGAAAATTTTAAAATATGCATTAACGTATTAAGATAATTCGGACAAATTTATAGGATGATTAAACAGGGTAAAATATATATAATTATAAAATATGGGTTGAAGTGGACTATTATGTAATCTTAAAATAAAATTATATAAATGAATATTAAAAAAGAATCCAAAATGAAAATTACAAAATATCTGTAGCATGTCGAAATTATTTGGGTAATATTTTCATTTTCATTTTTTGTAAAATAGGTGTGAGTGAGCGTGGATCGCCGGAGCACCATATTCTGGTGCTCCATCTTCCCCAAAACCCAACAGCTAGCATCCGTTCGAAAATGCCAGGCGTTGAACCACCTTCAGAGAAATCTCCGGAAACCAGCCACTTTCCATCACCTCCGAGCTGCAATCGACCATCCGAAATTTCCAAGCAGCTAGGAGACGCTGCCCTGTTCCGGCCCCTTTCATATTCGGCCATGGCAGCCAGGATTCATCCGTTGATTCCGTGATGGACTGCCTAATACCCGGCCATGAAAATTCGAGCAGAAATGGCAAACAGCGATTTTGCAGCAACAGCAAAAATGGCAACACAGATCGTGTTTTGAATTGCAACTAGCTGCCCCTAAGATTTAGCTCGTCCTCCATGGCAGCGATCCCAAATCAAAGCAGCTCGTGCCCACCCATCGGCAGCTGCACCCTTTAATTTCAGCAAGTGGCAGCCCCGATTCAGCGCCCGCACGATTTCAGCCCCAACCAGCGATTGCATCCAGTCATGGCAGCAGAAACCCATCACCGAAATTCCCGACAGCAGCTGCAACCGGGCACGGCAAAGAAGACACCAGTCGTCGCCAAGGGAGAAAACAGCAGCTGGAAACGCGCACCCGGCTCGATCCAACGTCAACAGCAAAACCAACGGCAGCCCAATTCTTCAAACCGTATTTTCCAATTTCGCCCAAATCCCATTCCTCCTCTAAACAGAAAAGTCTTCCTAAAATAGCAGCAGCTAACAGTATTCACCGATCCTCTTCGCCGACAGTAAGAACCCATTCGTTTCAGGCAGCGAGCTAACTAATTAACCATTCGTGTCTAGCACGATCGGCAAATACGACAGTCCAATCCAATCCAATCACGAGTCCCCCCCTCTTCTCTTCTGCTGCATTCTCCCCATATCCGCTGCTTCCATCTGCTCGCCAGGCGCAGCTCCACTGCGTAATCCATCTCGTAACAGTGAATCCAGATCCCTGCAGTTCCATCTGGTTCAGGCTGTCAGTATTTGATCTGATATGGGACCAAACGGACGGTTGCCCTTTCTCCCTCCCTGCTCTAATTCGTCGTCTCCAAGACGCAGTGCAGCGCCACATTTTCCCTGTTCGCCCCTTCTCCTCGGAAATTCATCCATGGACGGCTCAATACTTTGCCTCACAACCTCCAAGCAATCGCCATCTACCCAAAACTCATCCAAGCAACGAACTCTGCAAGCTCTTCATGGTAGCTTCCCTACTCCCAGCAGAAAATGGCATTGCCTAACGAAAAAGGGGCAGCTACAGTGTCGTCCAAACAAGAATCCCACATCGGATTCGACAAGGGTGGGAGGGCCCCTCACACACTCTATAAAAGGAGGGCCCCTCCATTCATCCCAACACACCCCATACCCCACATACCCCTTGGGTGGGACCCATTTGGTGGGACCCCGTAGCAAGTGGGTGGGACCCATTTTGTGGGACCCGTAAAAGGAGGTGGGGCCAAGCAATAAAAATTTCCATTACGTGGAGATTCGCTGTTTACGGGTGATGTAAATTTTATTTTCTGCTTTATAGTTGGTAGTAATTTGTAGTTGTTAAATTTTAATTTGTAGTTTTAATTTTTAGATTAGATTTACTGCTTTATTTTATGCTTTGTAATTTTTAGATTAAATTTAATGTAATTCTCTTTCCTGCTTTAATAGTTAAATTTCATAATTTTTATTGCTTTCTTAGAATAGTTTTAATTCAGTTGTTAGTTAATTTCTTTTCCAGACAAATCCAAAAACTTGATGCGTACCAAGTGCTTGTCGTTAAGAGCACTGTGATCACCAGTTTAATTTAAATTAACCGAAACACATTAAAGCTACCACTATACGAGTGATAGTGTAGAATAATGGTGAGTCGGGTCGAATCCACAGAGAGGCGATGTAGTTTTGAATTGTTTTTAAGAGAAAGAAAGGGTATATAGAAGAGAGAGAAAGAGAAAGAGAGAAGAGAGAAGAGAGAGAGAAAGAGAGAAGAGAGAAGAGAGAGAAAAAGAAAAGAGAGGAAAAGAAGAGAGAGAAAAAGAGAAAATAGAAGAAATTGGAGAGAAAAGAAAATAAGACAAGAAGCTAAAAGAAATTATAATTAACTAGTAACTTAATTAAAACTATTCTAAGAAAGCAATAAAAGCTATGAAATTTAATCTACGAAAACAGGAATGAAAATTGCATTAAATTTAATCTAACAATTACAAAGAAGAAAATAAAGCAGTAAATCTAATCTAAAAATTATAAATTAAAATTTAACAACTACAAAACACTACCAACTATAATGCAAAATAAAGCAGTAAATCTAATCTAAAAATTATAAATTAAAATTTAACAACTACAAAACACTACCAACTATAATGCAGAAAAATAAAATTGACATTACCCGTAAAAAGCGAATCTCCACGAAATGAAATTCTTTATTGCTTGGCCCCACCATCTTGAAAACCACCTTTTTTTTGATGAGCAATACAAGCTCTTAAATTTTTCCCACTTGGCAAGGGTCCCACCTCAATGGGTCCCACTTCAAGTATTGGGGGGAGAGAGTTGACTGGGTAGATGTCCTACCTCTCTTTTTCTGTTTTCTTCAGCTACCTGACCTATCTTTACGATCGGGCCTAACAGTTTTTTGCAATATATTTTTAATTTCCCTATTGGAAACCTCTACTTGACCACTGGTTTGAGGATGGTAAGCTGTGGCAATTTTATGGGTGATTCCATATTTTTTTAGCAGGGCTCTAAACTGGTAGTTGGTAAAGTGTGTTCCTCCGTCGCTAATGATAGCTCTAGGAAAACCAAATCGAGAAAAAATATTTTTCTGAATGAATTTTAAAACTACCTTGTGATCATTAGTTCTAGTTGCGGCAGCCTGTATCCATTTAGATACATAGTCTACTGCCACTAAAATGTATTCATATCCATAAGATGGTGGAAATGGCCCCATAAAATCTATTCCCCATACATCAAATATTTCAACGATAAGAATAGGGTTTAAAGGCATCATATTTCTTTTTGTAATATTTCCTATTGCTTGACATTTAATGCAAGATTGAGTAAAATTGTAGGCATCTTTGAAAAGAGTCGGCCAATAAAAACCGCATTGCAATACCTTAGCTGCCGTTTTCTTTCCTGAAAAGTGTCCTCCACATTCAAGATTATGGCAAAAGTTCAAAATACTTTGTTGCTCAATTTCTGGAACACATCTACGAATAATATTGTCAGAACAAATTTTAAAAAGTTCTGGATCTTCCCAAATATAATATTTATCATCTGGAAAAGAGTCATTTATAGATGAACTTTTTGGCGTAATAATTCGAGAAAGATGATCAGCGACTACATTTTCAGAACCTTTTTTATCTCGAATTTCAAGATCAAATTCTTGTAATAAGAGAATCCATCTAATAAGTCTTGGTTTTGCCTCTTTTTTAGACAGTAGATATTTTAAAGCTGAATGATCTGAGTAGATGATAACTTTGGCTCCTAGTAAATAAGAACGAAATTTTTCAAGGGCAAACACTACTGCAAGTAGTTCTTTTTCAGTGGTGGTATAATTGATTTGGGCATCAGTAAGTGTGTGACTTGCGTAATAAATTACCACAGGCTTCTTATTTACCCTTTGCCCTAAAATAGCCCCAACAGCGAAATCAGAGGCATCACACATAATTTCAAATGGGAAGGACCAATCAGGGGATTGAAGAATTGGAGCTTTAGTTAATGCTTCTTTTAGTAGCTCAAATGCTTTCAGGCACAATTCATCTAGATTGAATGAGGAATCTTTACATAGTAAACTTGTTAATGGTCTGGAAATTTTAGAAAAGTCTTGAATAAATCGTCGATAGAAACCCGCATGACCAAGGAATGACCTAACCTGTTTTACTGAGGTTGGAGGAGGTAGATTAGTAATTAAATCGATTTTAGCTTTATCTACTTCTATCCCTCGTTGTGAGACTATATGGCCAAGAACTATTCCTTCATTTACCATAAAATGGCTCTTTTCCCAACTTAGTACTAGATTCTTTTCTATACATCTTTTTAGGACTTTTTCTAAATTTTCCAGACAAATGTCAAATGACTCACCAAAAAGTGAAAAATCATCCATAAAAATTTCAAGAAATTCCTAAAAACTCGCATCATATTTAAGATCCATTTAGCAGCTTATCATAGCACGCTAATTAAAAAAAAAAAAAATTAATTTCTCTAATGATATATGCATGGTAGGAAATCTTTAAATCCTGATTTGCTAGAACCAAACCTTGAAATTGAAAGATTCCTACATCAATTAAGAAAATCACAAAAATATATAATGGATCAAAATCGAATGTTAGAAATTAATAATCCTGAACCCGATCCTCCTAAACAAATGAAAGAATATTTCATTCCAACCAACTATAATCCCTCTTCTTGCATTCAACTACCACAAACGCAGGCTAATCAATATGAAATCAAACCAGGAACTATCCAAATGCTTCCATCTTTTTATGGAAATACTAATGAAGATCCTTATAGGCATTTGGATGAATTTTTAGAAATTTGCTCTACAGTAAAAATACAAGGTTTTTCTGACGACGCTCTCAAATTAAGGCTTTTTCCATTTTCCCTCAAGGATAAGGCTAAATATTGGTTAGGTACGCTAAGTAAACCTATTACTACTTGGAATATGATGCAACAAGAATTTCTAAAGAAATTCTATCCCATAGGCCGAACCAATACTATGAGAAGAGCAATTACCCAATTTTCCCAAACACCTGGGGAGCAAATCCATGAATCCTGGGAAAGATTAAAAGAATTATTAAGAAAATGTCCGCATCACGGATTATCTAAATGGCAAATTGTCCAAGCCTTTTATGATGGATTAGCCGATCATTATAAACAAATGGTGGACGCATCATGTGGAGGAGCATTTATGAGTAAAAGCGAAGATGAAGCATACGACTTATTTGAAATGCTTAGTGAAAATTCCATAAATCATGCTTCATTATCATCATATGAAAGAAATATGGGCTCATCTAAAAAGGCAGGATTATATGAAGTTAAAAATTACATGGAACCTAATTCAAGAATGGATATAAATTTTATTGCACAAAGATTAGAAAAATTAGAAAAAATGTGGAATAATCAACCTCCACCTTGTCCATATCCTAATTTTCAATCACCTCAAGAAATTTGTGCTTTGTGTTCAAGCCCAACGCATGCTATAAGTGAATGCCCTACTGCAGCTCAACTCCCACCATTCATCCAAGAGCAAGTGCAGGCAGCTCAAGGATTTTCCAAAATAAATAATGATCCATACTCAAATACCTATAATCCAGGTTGGAGAAACCATCCTAATTTTTCTTGGAAAAATCAAACTCAATACCAAGTTGCAAATCCTTCTACTTCACAGTTCTCCAAACCTTTAATACAAAATTATTACCAAAATCAACAACCGCAACCTAATTTTCAAACCAATGCGTACTCAAGAGGACCTCAAATTGAGTCGCAAGCCAATTATTCATCAAGCTACCAACCCCCTTTGCCAGCTAATGATGTTAATGAAAGAGTTGCAAAATTAGAACAACTTTTCCAACAATCTATATCTAGGTTGGAAAGTCAAATAGGTCAGGTAGCTGAAGAAAACAGAAAAAGAGAGGTAGGACATCTACCCAGTCAACCAATACCCAATCCAAGAAATTACCCTCCAGGGTTTCAAAATAAACCAGGTATAATAAAAAACCCACAATTTGAAAATGCAAGAGCGATTTCTACGCTAAGAAGTGGTAAAATTTTAGAAGACCCGTATAAATCTAAAGTTATTAATGAAAATTCTAGTCAAACAGAACAAAAAGAGATTTTAGAGGATGACGAGGAATTAATAGAAACCAAGTTAGGGGGAGAAGATAAAGGAAAAGAAATAATAGATAAAGACCCCAATCAATATCAACCTGTAGCCCCCTTTCCGAGTGCCTTAAAAGCTAAATCTGCTAATAAACAAAAACTTGCACAAAACGAGGAAATGATGGAGTTGTTCAAACAAGTTAATATTAACATTCCTCTTATTGACGCTATCAAACATGTTCCAGCCTATGCAAAATTCTTAAAAGACCTTTGCACTCAAAAGAGAGAACCTCGGTCTGCTCCTCAAAAGATCATGCTCCTAACAGAGGCGAGTGCAGCAATTTTGGATAAACTTCCACAAAAATTACAAGATCCTGGTACTCCACTTATTTCTTGTGACATAGGCGGAATAACATTTGATAAAGCACTTTTAGACCTCGGGGCTAGTGTTAATCTCTTACCCACTTCTGTTTATGAAAAATTTAACATGGGAGAATTAAAACCCACTTCAGTCATTCTACAACTTGCAGACAAATCGGTAAAAACTCCACGAGGACTTATTGAAGATGTTATAATCAAAATTAATGATTGTTATTTTCCAGTGGATTTTCTTATTCTTGACATGACCTCGAATTCAGAGCTAAACAATGCACCTATCATTTTAGGGCGCCCATTCTTAGCCACAGCAAAAGCTAATATTAATTGTGAAACTGGTATAATGGACATCTCATTTGGGGGTGAAAAATTTAAAATTGATATTTTTAAAGCTTCTAAGTACCCAAACGGTGATGACGGGTGTTTTGCGGTTGATATTATCAATGATTTGTCAAGCTTCACGCTCGATTTTGAACATGATTCCATAAACGAGATAAATGCTTTAAATGATTGCCCTCAGTCCGTTAACAATTGGAATACTGTCGAACCCTTACCAATCTTGCAATCTCAGCCCTCACCTCCATCTACTGAGTTACCACCACAACTTGAACTTAAATCTCTTCCTACCTCTCTTAAATATGCATTTCTGGGTCCTAATCAAACACTACCAGTAGTGATAGCCTCAAATCTAACTATAACTCAAGAAAAACAACTTGTTGATATTCTTAGAATGCATAAAAGCGCTATAGGTTGGTCAATGTCTGATCTAAAAGGAATAAGCCCATCTATTTGCATGCATCACATATACTTAGAGGAAAATGCTAAACCAAGTAGAGAAATGCAAAGAAGACTAAACCCTATTATGAAAGAGGTAGTGAAAAAGGAAGTTGTCAAATGGCTTGATGCAGGAATCATTTATCCAATCTCTGATAGTAAATGGGTAAGCCCAACCCAAGTCGTACCAAAGAAATCTGGACTCACAGTTATAACCAATGAAAAAGGTGAAGCAGTACCTACTAGATTGACCACAGGATGGAGAGTTTGCATTGATTATAGAAAATTAAATGCTATGACTAAGAAAGATCATTTTCCACTCCCATTCATTGATCAAATCCTAGAAAAATTAGCAGGTCAAAAATATTTTTGCTTCTTAGATGGATATTCAGGATACAATCAGGTCGCCATTTATCCGGAAGATCAAGAAAAGACCACCTTTACTTGCCCATATGGCACATTTGCATTTAGGAGAATGCCATTCGGGCTATGTAATGCACCGGCAACCTTTCAACGATGTATGATGGCAATCTTCTCAGATATGGTAGGAGAATTTCTTGAAATTTTTATGGATGATTTTTCACTTTTTGGTGAGTCGTTTGATATTTGTTTGGAAAATTTAGAAAAAGTGCTGAAAAGATGTATAGAAAAGAATCTAGTACTGAGTTGGGAAAAGAGCCATTTTATGGTAAATGAAGGAATAGTTCTTGGCCATATAGTCTCACAACGAGGGATAGAAGTAGATAAAGCAAAAATTGATTTAATTACTAATTTACCTCCTCCAACCTCAGTAAAACAGGTTAGGTCATTCCTTGGTCATGCAGGTTTCTATCGACGATTTATTCAAGACTTTTCTAAAATTTCCAGACCATTAACAAGTTTACTATGTAAAGATTCTCCATTCAATCTAGATGAATCGTGCCTAAAAGCATTTGAGCTACTAAAAGAAGCATTAACTAAAGCTCCAATTCTTCAATCTCCTGACTGGTCCCTCCCATTTGAAATTATGTGTGATGCCTCCGATTTCGCTGTTGGGGCTATTTTAGGGCAAAGGGTAAATAAGAAGCCTGTGGTAATTTATTACGCAAGTCACACACTTACTGATGCCCAAATCAATTATACCACCACTGAAAAAGAACTACTTGCAGTAGTGTTTGCCCTTGAAAAATTTCGTTCTTATTTACTAGGAGCCAAAGTTATCATCTACTCAGATCATTCAGCTTTAAAATATCTACTGTCTAAAAAAGAGGCAAAACCAAGACTTATTAGATGGATTCTCTTATTACAAGAATTTGATCTTGAAATTCGAGATAAAAAAGGTTCTAAAAATGTAGTCGCTGATCATCTTTCTCGAATTATTACGCCAAAAAGTTCATCTATAAATGACTCTTTTCCAGATGAGTATCTTTTAGCCATCACTCAAGCTGCGCCCCCATGGTTTGCACACATTGTCAATTATAAAGCAGTAGGACAGATTCCAAAAGATTGGACAAAACAAGAAAGAGATAGATTCTTTGCTCAAGATAAATATTATATTTGGGAAGATCCGGAACTTTTTAAAATTTGTTCTGATAATATTATTCGTAGATGTGTTCCAGAAACTGAACAACAAAATATTTTGAATTTTTGCCACAATCTCGAATGTGGAGGACACTTTTCAGGAAAGAAAACGGCAGCTAAGGTATTGCAATGCGGTTTTTATTGGCCGACTCTTTTCAAAGATGCCTACAATTTTACTCAATCTTGCATTAAATGTCAAGCAATAGGAAATATTAAAAAAAGAAATATGATGCCTTTAAACCCTATTCTTGTCGTTGAAATATTTGATGTATGGGGAATAGATTTTATGGGGCCATTTCCACCATCTTATGGATATGAATACATCTTAGTGGCAGTAGACTATGTATCTAAATGGATTGAGGCTGCCGCAACTAGGACTAATGATCACAAGGTAGTTTTAAAATTCATTCAGAAAAATATTTTTTCTCGATTTGGTTTTCCTAGAGCTATCATTAGCGACGGCGGAACACATTTTACCAACTACCAGTTTAGAGCCTTACTAAAGAAATATGGAATCACCCATAAAATTGCCACAGCTTACCATCCTCAAACCAGTGGTCAAGTAGAGGTTTCTAATAGGGAAATTAAGAATATATTGCAAAAGACTGTTAGGCCCGATCGTAAAGATTGGTCAGATAAATTAGATGATGCACTATGGGCTTATAGAACAGCATTTAAAACTCCTATTGGAATGTCTCCTTTCAGGTTAGTATATGGAAAAGCTTGTCATCTCCCAGTGGAATTAGAACATAAAGCCTATTGGGCTATCAAGCAATACAATTTGGATTTAAATACTGCAGGATCACATCGAAAGCTGCAATTAAATGAGTTGGAAGAATTACGCAAAGAAGCGTATGAAAATTCTCAAATTTATAAAAGCAGAATGAAAACATTTCATGACAAACATATATCTAGAAAAACTTTTGAACCCAATCAAAAAGTATGGTTATTTAATTCAAAGTTACGCTTATTTCCTGGAAAATTAAGATCTCGTTGGGATGGACCTTTCATTATAGATAAAGTATTTCCTTATGGTGCTGTAAAAATTCATGATCCAAAGAGTGGAAATACTTTTACAGTAAATGGTCAACGACTTAAGCCATATATTGAGGACATTTCGAATGATCAGATTATTGAAAAGGTTGGACTAATTGACCCTTATTGAACTAAACTTCACAATGTCTGGCTGAAGACATTAAACTTAGCGCTGATTGGGAGGCAACCCAATATTTCCCATATATGTTTGTTTCTTTTTGCAGGAAAAGAACATTTTGTTGCAAGAAAATACTCTCGCATTATTCAATTACAGAATGACACCCCAGGTTGTCTCCTTCTCTGCTAACTTATTTTCATAAAATTATATTTATAAAAAATAGCAATGTTTAAGTTGGGGGGTCTGGTTAGTTTAACTTGATAAATATATATATACAAAAATATTAAAATAATGATAATAATTAAAATATATATAAGAAGATAAATTAAAGTGCACTTGCTATGCTTGGTAGTAAGTAAAGAAGAAAACTGTAATTAGTTATATTTGTAAAAATATTTTCATGATGTTTTTTTTTTAGCACTGATTGTACCTACACGCCAATGAACTTTGTGGGCATCCTGATAATATAATTTTTCTCTCTCATCCAAGCAAGTAATCTTTAATATCATTATAATTGATAGCTGTTAGTTATAAAATAAAAAAAAAAAAAATCCCTAGATACCCTGAAATATGGTGAGGGGAGAATAAAAAAAAATAGAAAAAAAAAATGTAAAACCCCAGATATCCTGAAATATGGTGAGGGGAAGAAGAAAAAAAAAATGTTGAAAATTTAAAAATAATAATAATAATAATAATAATAAGTAAAAAGAAAAAAAATATTCCCTAGATATCCTGAAATATGGTGAGGGGAGAAAAAAAAAAAAAAAAAAAAAGATATATTAACTGTCACTATCATAATTTTGATATGACTGTTGCTTAGCTTGGATAAGCTGAAAATAACTTATTTATTAAATGCCCATTTATTCATTAGTACACATATGCACGTGCTATGTACTCTTTGATGCATCATGAAAAATATTTTACACATATACACTAAAGAAATTTACTTCTAAAGCTTACTATCATTATTAGCAATGCACCTAGATTTTTATAAAAATTAGTAGTACACTATGATATATATATATATAAAAAAAAGGGGAAATTATATTAAACTATTTCCATTGCTAAGGGACTAGCAATGTTTAAGTTGGGGGGTGTGATAAGTCTAAAAATTTTCATTTAATTCCATGTTAAATTCGCACAATTAAATATTAAAACGTTAATTAAATGCATGTTTTAAGTGGAATTGTATGAAAATCATATTTTTCGTAAAAATCTTTAATTTTGTTATAAAGTGGGTCATTTTGTAACATTCTTAAAAATATAAATTTCCTAGAAAATTTTAACGTTAAAATATGTATCAGCATATTAATATAATTTGGGCAAAATTATAAAACTATCTAATTGGAAAATCATAAATATATAACTATAATTATATGGGGAATAAAGTAGACTATCATATTTAGATGAATTAAAATTAGGATGACAATACCGAAATGATTTACAAATTAATAGTTAGATTCGTCGCAGGGGCACCAGATTTTCGTGCGCCACCGGAGCACCTGTTATGGTGCTCCACCATGCCCAAATCGTAGCAGCCATGGCGTCCTGGTCGGGCAAGAAACCAGAAGCAAAAATCGGCAGCACGTTGCAGCCACGATTCCAGCCGTAAATCAACGCAAACTCAAAACGGCAGCTCCAACCCGTGATTGCCAGCACACCATCTTCCATTCCCGATTTCAGCCCCAATCCAAGCAATAGTAGAACCGGCGGCCATGGAAAACCCACCGAGCAGCTGCCTTCTGCATCTTCCCCAAATCCGGCAGCCATGGCAGCAACGATTCAGCATTCGTCTAGGTCGACTACGGTCATTTGCCAGCAGCTCGCCCCAACTGAATTTCAGCAGCAATGGATGCTCTCCCATGAAAACTGTCGGCAACAAGTAGCAGCAGCTCATTCGCCTGCCTGATTTTCTGCAGCTGGAAAACTCCGCCGTCTTCCCCAAATCCATCCAAACCTGCGAATCCAGTCACGGCAGAAAAATTTAGCCAATGCCCCCTTTTAATTTCAGCAATTCTGGCAGCCATAAAAATTACCCCCAATTCCATAGCAGCAAGCTCAAAAGATCGAGCAGCCCTTTCAACTAAAACCCACCGGCGTACAACTTCCCCTTTTGATTTCAGCAATTTCGGCAGCATCAATTCAACCATCCACCAACAAAAACCGGCTGCCTTCCAATCCAAACCCACCGTAAATCAGCCATTAGAGGCAGCCATGGAAGCTACAGCCCTTCGATTTCAACGAGCTAAGTAATCCAACACACACGAACCAGCAACGAACTCTGCTCACCATCTCTTCGTCGAGCCCAGAATTCTTCCCAGCAGTTGGCAAGCTCAACAACGAGCAAAGTGAAGAAACAGGCAATGAGCAGCTACGGTTGAAGGCAATGAGCAGCAATCCCACATCGAAAGTCACAAGGGGTGGAGGGCCCCTCACACGGCTATAAAAGAGGGTCACTTATCCCAAGACCAAAACACAACTCTCTCCCCCCAATACTTGAAGTGGGACCCATTGAGGTGGGACCCTTGCCAAGTGGGAAAAATTTAAGAGCTTGTATTGCTCATAAAAAAAAAGGTGGTTTTCAAGAAGGTGGGGCCAAGCAATAAAAGTTTCCATTACGTGGAGATTCGCTGTTTACGGGTGATGTGAATTTTATTTTCTGCTTTATAGTTGTAGTGCTTCTTTAATTTGTAGTTTTAATTTTTAGATTAGATTTACGGCTTTATTTTCTGCTTTGTAATTTTTAGATTAAATTTAATGTAATTCTCTTTTCTGTTTTAGTAGTTGAATTTAATTGCTTTTATTGCTTTCTTAGAATAGTTTTAATTGAGTGTTAATTAGTTAATTTCTTTTAGCTACTTGTTCCCCTTTCTTTTCTCTTCTCTCTCTCTAATCTCTCTCTCTCTCTCTTCTCTCTCCTCTCTTATTCTTCTAATTTCTTTCCTCTCTCTCTCTAATTTCTCCTCACTTCTCTTTCATTTCTTTTTCTAGCTTCTTTCTTTCTCTTCTCTATACCCTCTTTCACTACTCTCTTTTAATTTTTGCTTAAAATAATTCAAAATATATAGCCTCTCTGTGGACTCGACCCGACTCACCGTTATTCTACATTATCACTCGTATAGTGGTAGCTTTAACGTGTTTCGGTAAATTTTAATTAAACTGGTGATCACAGTGCTCTTAACGACAAGCACTTGGTTCGCATCAAGTTTTTGTGATTTTTAATTTACTTTTTAGCCCTTTTTGAATTTATTTATTATTATTATTATTATTATTTATCTTGAAACGTTTTGACAGTTTGCTTTATAATAATAGTTTAAATTATATTTATAATTTTATGTATGATTTTCCAAATTAGATGATTTTATAATTTTGCCCAAATTATATTAATAAGCTAATATATATTTTGACGTTAAAATTTTCTAGGAAGTTGAGTCATAATTTTATATTTTCAAGAATGTTGCAAAATGACCCATTTTATAGCAAAATCAAATATTCTATTAAAAATATGATTTTCATGAAATTTCACTTAAAACCTGCATTTAGTTAATGTTTTAATGTCTAACGGTGTGAATTTAATATAAAATTAAAAGAAAATTTTTAGACTTATCACACCCCCCAACTTAAACATTGCTAGTCCCTTAGCAATGGAAATAGTTTAATATATAATTCTCTCTTTTTTTTTTTCTTTTTTTTTTTTTAACAATAATCTAAGTGCACTGCTATTAATGATAGTAAGCTTTAGAAGTAAATTTCTTTAGTATATATGTGTAAAATATTTTCCATGATGCATATAAGATTATAGCACGTGTGTATGTGTATTAATGAACAAGTGGACATTTGATAAATAAGTTATTTTCAACTCATCCAATCTAAGTAATATTTATATCAAAATTATGATAGTGACAGTTAAAAAATTTTTTATTTTTTTTATTTTATTATTATTATTATTATTTTTTCAATATTTTTTTTTTCTTCCCCTCACCATATTTCAGGATATCTAGGGATTTTTTTTTTTTTAATTTTATTTTCAGCATTTTTTTTTTCTTCCCCTCACCATATTTCAGGATATCTGGGGTTTTACATTTTTTTTTTTTTTATATTCTCCCCTCACCATATTTCAGGGTATCTGGGGATATAATTTTTTTTTTTTTTTTATAACTAACAGCTATCAATTATAATGATATTAAAGATTACTTGCTTGGATGAGAGAGAAAAAAAAACTATATTATCATGGTACCCACAAGGTTCATTGACGTGTAAGTGCAATCAATGCTAATAATATTTTGAACACATCATAAAAATATTTTTACAAATATAACTAAATACAGTTTGCTTCTTCACTTAATATCAAGCATAACAAGTGTACTTTGATTTATCTCTATTTATATATTTTTATATATTTTTATATTTTTTTGGATATTTTCTATATATATATATTAATTTTATTTATTTTATTTTTTTTTAAGAAATATATAAATTTTTTTTTTTCCAGTTAAACAAATCAGACCCCCCAACTTAAATATTGCTATCTTTAATAAACATGCACAAAATATATAAATTCATGAAAATAAGATAGCAGGGAAAGAGACAACCTGGGGTATAATGATCTGATAAAATTGCTGCAGCTTTTACCTAAACAAAGAAAAACAAACTAGCGGAAAAGAGATATACATGTTGGGTTGCCTCCCAACCAGCGCTAAGTTTTACGTCTTTAGCCAGACGTAATGATTAATGTTATCCAATTCCTGCTCTGTAAAAATTTTTAACACTATGTAGGTTATTTACTATTTTCATATATTCATGCTCAAGTGTTGTGAAGATTAATGAGTCATCAATGATGTTTAATATGTAGCATTCTTCAATTTGATCTGAATTATTTATTGAATTGTTACTTGATGGGAGCATGATTTTATTTTGGGTTAAACAGGATTCCATTTGAATACAACGCTCTTTGAGAAATTGTTTATAATTTGGAATATACTGAATGACATCAAAGAGAGAAATTTTAACTTCAACCTGTTTAAACATTTGAATCATCTCTTCCTTTTTCATTAATTCATCTATGCTAATGAGCTCATCTTTCAAAATACTTGAAATAACAGGTATGCACTTCTCAAAATTTTCATTAATAATTTCATTTTCACCTCCCCCCAACTTATCCTCAATAGACTCTCCATTTCTCACCTCATCATTAATTTGGTTATGATCTATATCATTCATTTGAAACCTAATATAACCGTTATCAATCTCCTCAATATTTTCTTGATTTTTATCTCCTTCACAATTATCATTAATCAATTTTTCATTATTTTCTATAATATTTTCTTGATTATGAAGAGAGGAATTCTCATTAAGTCTATAATCTGCGAAACCATCCCTACATAATGTTGTAATTATTACCAAATTTTCAGACAATAGATTTTCTGATAGTAATTGATCTGATTGAGTTTGATAATCAAAATGATTAACTGGAATGATAGTTGATTCATTAGGTTCCTCCCCACATAATGTTTCAATATATTCATCATCTATTTTTAAATTATCTTTCTTTTGACTTAGCATTTGTTTGTTAAGGGATTCAGCTACTAAAGCATTTGGGAATGCTAAGTCATTTTCAAAATATGGACTTTCCAATGGTATTGGATCTGATTGAATTTGAAAATTTGAATGATCAACAAAATTATCAATTTGGTCAGTATAAAAGTCCTCTCCTCCTCTCCTCTCCATGGCTACTATTACTTGATCTTCATAATCTGTCATCCTAGAAAATGATTGTTGGTCAGAAAGGAATTGTTGATCTAATCCTTCCTCTAAGTCATCTAAGTGAGGAGGTTGTTGATAATCTACTTGATCTGATGGAAAACTTGAAAAGTCCTCTTGTGGCCAGCATTCTGAAAGTTTATTTTCCATGTTTTGAAAGCTATCGAGAAGAAATTTTTCAAGTTCGTCTATTTTCTCATTATAATTATAAGGTTGATGAGAAGATTGGCTAGTAGATTGAGGTGATAAAAAATTTTCTTCAGGATATACAGGTGGCCTATATGTATTTTCATAATGATTAGATTGATATTGATAATTTAAAAATTGACTTTGCTCATGTGGCCACTGGGTTTGTAGATATGGAGGGTAAGATTGCATTTGTTGATTTGTCCAAGAAGGATTAGGACAACTAAATCCTGAGTTATATGCATATGAAAATGAATTGTAATCAGGTATATGGAACTTATGAAAATTTTGCACTTGCTCTTGATATGGTAAAAATTGAGTCTCATTAGAATATGTCGTTTGAAAAGGAATTGATGGATTTACGAATGAACGGTTTGAGTTTTGATAGGCACGTAAATAATTAACCTTTTGGGTTAATTCTTCTAACTTATCTATCTTCTGAGCAATAAAATTTCAGTCCATTCTTTAAAGTTTTAAATTTAATTTTTATATATATATTTTTTTAGCGTGTTATGATAAGCTATTAAATGGACCTAAAAAGTAAGACAAGCTCAATATATAACTATGAACGGAATGAGAGAATATGCAAGCATAACGAAGAAAAATAACAATTATAAGTATGCGAGATGAGTTTTTTTTTTTTTTTTTTTCAGAATAAATATGTAAATACACAACCAGATATGAAATACGAGTTAGCGGGTTAGCTGGTTAAATATAATGCGAGTTAATGGCAGAAATTAAACGTGCAAAAGTAAAATGTAAAAAGGTGTAGAAGAGGGGTTCAAGATCAGAAATGAGAATAAATATGAAAAGGTGTAGACATGGGGGTTAAAGAAGGGAAATGCAAACGTTAAAGCTTTTAGATGATGCGAGTTTTTAGAATTTTTTAAATGATGCGAGTTACTCAATCACAACCATGTATCGTAATTAGACGCAATTAGTAGTTAGTAGCATAAATAAAGCAGATAAGAAATTTAAAAGGAAGCATAACAGGTAACATGAAATAAAGCAACACCAGATGAGATTTAAGAAGATTTAAGAAGAATAATTCAAAATATCATGCCTCCCCGGCAACGGCGCCAAAAACTTGATGCACCGCTCCAGCAAACCAAGGAAAACTTGGATCCCCGGCAACGGCGCCAAAAACTTGATGCGTACCAAGTGCTTGTCGTTAAGAGCACTGTAATCACCAGTTTAATTTAAATTAACCGAAACACATTAAAGCTACCACTATACGAGTGATAGTGTAGAATAATGGTGAGTCGGGTCGAATCCACAGAGAGGCGATGTAGTTTTGAATTATTTTTAGAAGAAAGAGAGGGTATAGAGGGGAGAGAGAAAGAGAAAGAGAGAAGATAGAAGAGAGAGAAAGAAGAGAGAGAAGAGAGAAGAGAGAGGAGAGAGAAAGAGAGAAGATAGAAGAGAGAGAAAGAAGAGAGAGAAGAGAGAAGAGAGAGGAGAGAGAAAGAAGAGGGAAAAGAATAAAAGAGCTAGAGAAATAAAAAGAAAGGGGGACAAGAAGCTAAAAGAAATGGGGAAGATGGAGCACCGGAATATGGTGCTCCAGCGGCACACAATCGCGTGTACTCATGCAGGGGCAAACACGTAGATTTTAATATTTTCGTCAAAAGAAGTTTAATAAGCTTGCTGATTTTTAATTTACTTTTTAGCCCTTTTTGAATTTATTTATTATTATTATTATTATTATTTATCTTGAAACGTTTTGACAGTTTGCTTTATAATAATAGTTTAAATTATATTTATAATTTTATGTATGATTTTCCAAATTAGATGATTTTATAAGTCTAAAAATTTTCATTTAATTCCATGTTAAATTCGCACAATTAAATATTAAAACGTTAATTAAATGCATGTTTTAAGTGGAATTGTATGAAAATCATATTTTTCGTAAAAATCTTTAATTTTGTTATAAAGTGGGTCATTTTGTAACATTCTTAAAAATATAAATTTCCTAGAAAATTTTAACGTTAAAATATGTATCAGCATATTAATATAATTTGGGCAAAATTATAAAACTATCTAATTGGAAAATCATAAATATATAACTATAATTATATGGGGAATAAAGTAGACTATCATATTTAGATGAATTAAAATTAGGATGACAATACCGAAATGATTTACAAATTAATAGTTAGATTCGTCGCAGGGGCACCAGATTTTCGTGCGCCACCGGAGCACCTGTTATGGTGCTCCACCATGCCCAAATCGTAGCAGCCATGGCGTCCTGGTCGGGCAAGAAACCAGAAGCAAAAATCGGCAGCACGTTGCAGCCACGATTCCAGCCGTAAATCAACGCAAACTCAAAACGGCAGCTCCAACCCGTGATTGCCAGCACACCATCTTCCATTCCCGATTTCAGCCCCAATCCAAGCAATAGCAGAACCGGCGGCCATGGAAAACCCACCGAGCAGCTGCCTTCTGCATCTTCCCCAAATCCGGCAGCCATGGCAGCAACGATTCAGCATTCGTCTAGGTCGACTACGGTCATTTGCCAGCAGCTCGCCCCAACTGAATTTCAGCAGCAATGGATGCTCTCCCATGAAAACTGTCGGCAACAAGTAGCAGCAGCTCATTCGCCTGCCTGATTTTCTGCAGCTGGAAAACTCCGCCGTCTTCCCCAAATCCATCCAAACCTGCGAATCCAGTCACGGCAGAAAAATTTAGCCAATGCCCCCTTTTAATTTCAGCAATTCTGGCAGCCATAAAAATTACCCCCAATTCCATAGCAGCAAGCTCAAAAGATCGAGCAGCCCTTTCAACTAAAACCCACCGGCGTACAACTTCCCCTTTTGATTTCAGCAATTTCGGCAGCATCAATTCAACCATCCACCAACAAAAACCGGCTGCCTTCCAATCCAAACCCACCGTAAATCAGCCATTAGAGGCAGCCATGGAAGCTACAGCCCTTCGATTTCAACGAGCTAAGTAATCCAACACACACGAACCAGCAACGAACTCTGCTCACCATCTCTTCGTCGAGCCCAGAATTCTTCCCAGCAGTTGGCAAGCTCAACAACGAGCAAAGTGAAGAAACAGGCAATGAGCAGCTACGGTTGAAGGCAATGAGCAGCAATCCCACATCGAAAGTCACAAGGGGTGGAGGGCCCCTCACACGGCTATAAAAGAGGGTCACTTATCCCAAGACCAAAACACAACTCTCTCCCCCCAATACTTGAAGTGGGACCCATTGAGGTGGGACCCTTGCCAAGTGGGAAAAATTTAAGAGCTTGTATTGCTCATAAAAAAAAAGGTGGTTTTCAAGAAGGTGGGGCCAAGCAATAAAAGTTTCCATTACGTGGAGATTCGCTGTTTACGGGTGATGTGAATTTTATTTTCTGCTTTATAGTTGTAGTGCTTCTTTAATTTGTAGTTTTAATTTTTAGATTAGATTTACGGCTTTATTTTCTGCTTTGTAATTTTTAGATTAAATTTAATGTAATTCTCTTTTCTGTTTTAGTAGTTGAATTTAATTGCTTTTATTGCTTTCTTAGAATAGTTTTAATTGAGTGTTAATTAGTTAATTTCTTTTAGCTACTTGTTCCCCTTTCTTTTCTCTTCTCTCTCTCTAATCTCTCTCTCTCTCTCTTCTCTCTCCTCTCTTATTCTTCTAATTTCTTTCCTCTCTCTCTCTAATTTCTCCTCACTTCTCTTTCATTTCTTTTTCTAGCTTCTTTCTTTCTCTTCTCTATACCCTCTTTCACTACTCTCTTTTAATTTTTGCTTAAAATAATTCAAAATATATAGCCTCTCTGTGGACTCGACCCGACTCACCGTTATTCTACATTATCACTCGTATAGTGGTAGCTTTAACGTGTTTCGGTAAATTTTAATTAAACTGGTGATCACAGTGCTCTTAACGACAAGCACTTGGTTTGCATCAAGTTTTTGATGCGTACCTCGGTCTGCTCCTCAAAAGATCATGCTCCTAACAGAGGCGAGTGCAGCAATTTTGGATAAACTTCCACAAAAATTACAAGATCCTGGTACTCCACTTATTTCTTGTGACATAGGCGGAATAACATTTGATAAAGCACTTTTAGACCTCGGGGCTAGTGTTTAATCTCTTACCCACTTCTGTTTATGAAAAATTTAACATGGGAGAATTAAAACCCACTTCAGTCATTCTACAACTTGCAGACAAATCGGTAAAAACTCCACGAGGACTTATTGAAGATGTTATAATCAAAATTAATGATTGTTATTTTCCAGTGGATTTTCTTATTCTTGACATGACCTCGAATTCAGAGCTAAACAATGCACCTATCATTTTAGGGCGCCCATTCTTAGCCACAGCAAAAGCTAATATTAATTGTGAAACTGGTATAATGGACATCTCATTTGGGGGTGAAAAATTTAAAATTGATATTTTTAAAGCTTCTAAGTACCCAAACGGTGATGACGGGTGTTTTGCGGTTGATATTATCAATGATTTGTCAAGCTTCACGCTCGATTTTGAACATGATTCCATAAACGAGATAAATGCTTTAAATGATTGCCCTCAGTCCGTTAACAATTGGAATACTGTCGAACCCTTACCAATCTTGCAATCTCAGCCCTCACCTCCATCTACTGAGTTACCACCACAACTTGAACTTAAATCTCTTCCTACCTCTCTTAAATATGCATTTCTGGGTCCTAATCAAACACTACCAGTAGTGATAGCCTCAAATCTAACTATAACTCAAGAAAAACAACTTGTTGATATTCTTAGAATGCATAAAAGCGCTATAGGTTGGTCAATGTCTGATCTAAAAGGAATAAGCCCATCTATTTGCATGCATCACATATACTTAGAGGAAAATGCTAAACCAAGTAGAGAAATGCAAAGAAGACTAAACCCTATTATGAAAGAGGTAGTGAAAAAGGAAGTTGTCAAATGGCTTGATGCAGGAATCATTTATCCAATCTCTGATAGTAAATGGGTAAGCCCAACCCAAGTCGTACCAAAGAAATCTAGACTCACAGTTATAACCAATGAAAAAGGTGAAGCAGTACTTACTAGATTGACCACAGGATGGAGAGTTTGCATTGATTATAGAAAATTAAATGCTATGACTAAGAAAGATCATTTTCCACTCCCATTCATTGATCAAATCCTAGAAAAATTAGCAGGTCAAAAATATTTTTGCTTCTTAGATGGATATTCAGGATACAATCAGGTCGCCATTTATCCGGAAGATCAAGAAAAGACCACCTTTACTTGCCCATATGGCACATTTGCATTTAGGAGAATGCCATTCGGGCTATGTAATGCACCGGCAACCTTTCAACGATGTATGATGGCAATCTTCTCAGATATGGTAGGAGAATTTCTTGAAATTTTTATGGATGATTTTTCACTTTTTGGTGAGTCGTTTGATATTTGTTTGGAAAATTTAGAAAAAGTGCTAAAAAGATGTATAGAAAAGAATCTAGTACTGAGTTGGGAAAAGAGCCATTTTATGGTAAATGAAGGAATAGTTCTTGGCCATATAGTCTCACAACGAGGGATAGAAGTAGATAAAGCAAAAATTGATTTAATTACTAATTTACCTCCTCCAACCTCAGTAAAACAGGTTAGGTCATTCCTTGGTCATGCAGGTTTCTATCGACGATTTATTCAAGACTTTTCTAAAATTTCCAGACCATTAACAAGTTTACTATGTAAAGATTCTCCATTCAATCTAGATGAATCGTGCCTAAAAGCATTTGAGCTACTAAAAGAAGCATTAACTAAAGCTCCAATTCTTCAATCTCCTGACTGGTCCCTCCCATTTGAAATTATGTGTGATGCCTCCGATTTCGCTGTTGGGGCTATTTTAGGGCAAAGGGTAAAGAAGAATTTTGCATAGGCTGGAACATGTTTGATAGCGTCAATAAGAGGAATGTTAATATTAACTTGTTTGAACAACTCCATCATTTCCTCGTTTTGTGAAAGTTTTTGTTTATTAGCAGATTTAGCTTTTAAGGCACTCGGAAAGGGGGCTACAGGTTGATATTGATTGGGGTCTTTATCTATTATTTCTTTTCCTTTATCTTCTCCCCCTAACTTGGTTTCTATTAATTCCTCGTCATCCTCTAAAATCTCTTTTTGTTCTGTTTGACTAGAATTTTCATTAATAACTTTAGATTTATACGGGTCTTCTAAAATTTTACCACTTCTTAGCGTAGAAATCGCTCTTGCATTTTCAAATTGTGGGTTTTTTATTATACCTGGTTTATTTTGAAACCCTGGAGGGTAATTTCTTGGATTGGGTATTGGTTGACTGGGGAAGATGGAGCACCGTAAAATGGTGCTCCGGCGCTGCACAACTGCGTGTACTCATGCAGCGAGTTTAAATATAATTTTAATAATTTCCATAATGACACGTATCATCTTAGTTTAATCTTTTAATTTATTTTATATAATACTTTACTTTGTTCCTAATATAATTATAGTTATATATTTATGATTTTCCAATTAGATAGTCTTATAATTTTGCCTAAATTATATGTAATATGCTAATACATATTTTAACGTTAAAATGTTCTAGGGGATTTAGAATGTTACAAAATGACCCATTTTATAGCAAAATTAAATATTCTATTAAAAATATGGTTTTCATGAAATTCCACTTAAAACATGTATTTAATTAACGTTTTAATACTTAACGGTGTGAATTTAATATAAAATTAAATGAAAATTTTTAGACTTATCACACCCCCCAACTTAAACATTGCTAGTCCCTTAGCAATGGAAATAGTTTAATATATAATTCCTCTTTTTTTTTTTTTCATAGTGTACTACTAATTTTGATAAAAATCTAGGTGCATTGCTAATAATGATAGTAAGCTTTAGAAGAAAATTTTCTTTAGTAAATATGAGTAAAAATATCTCATGATGCATAAAAGAGTATATAGCACGTGTATTTGTGTTTTAATGAGCAAATGGGCATTTGATAAATAAGTCATTTTCAACTCATCCAATCTAAGCAACATTTGTATCAAAATTATGATAGTGATAGTTAATAATTTTTTTATTTATTTATTTATTTTTTTTCAACATTTTTTTTTCTTCCCCTCACCATATTTCAGGATATCTAGGGATTTTCTCTTTTTTTTCTCTTTTTTTTTTCTTTTTATTTTATTTTTTTTTATTTTCCCCTCACCATATTTCAGGATATCTAGGGATTTTTTTTTATTTTTTTTTTAATTTATTTATTTATTTATTTTACTCTCCCCTCACCATATTTCAGGGTATCTGGGGATCTACGATAGGTATATTTTAACTAGCAACTATCAATTGCAATGATATTAAATGTTACTTGCTTAGATGAGAGAAAAAAAAATTATATTATCATGGTGCCCACATGGTTCATTGTTGTGTAAGTGCAATTAGTGCTAATAAAAAATTTTGAAAATACCATGAAAATATTTTTACAAATATAACTAAATACAGTTTGCTTCTTCACTTACTACCAAGCATAGCAAGTGCACTTTGATTTATCTCTATTTTTTTTTATTTATTTAAATTTATTATTATTATTATTGTTATTATTATTTTAATCACATTAAGCAAACCAGACCCCCCAACTTAAATATAGCTATCTTTGATAAACATGCACAAAATATAAATTTATAAAAATAAGATAGCAAGAAAAGAGACAACCTGGGGTGTAATGATCTGATTAAATTGCTGCAACTTTCACCTACAAAAAGAAAAGCAAAGGTATATATATACACATGTTGGGTTGCCTCCCAACCAGCGCTAAGTTTTATGTCTTCAGCCAGACATAATGTTTCATTTTATCCAATTCCTGTTCTGTTAAAATTTTTAACACTATGTAGATTATCTATCATTTTCATATATTCATGCTCAAGATTTGTAAAGATTAATGAGTTATCAATGATGTCCAATATGTAGCATTCTTCAATTTGATCTAAATTATTTATTGAACTGTTACCAAATGAGAGCATGCTTTTATTTTGGGTTAAACAGGATTCCATTTGAATACAACGCTCTTGGAGAAATTGACTATAATTTGGAATATACTGAATAACATCAAAGAGCGAAATTTTAACTTGAACCTGTTTAAATATTTGCATCATCTCTTCCTTTTTCATTAATTCATCTATGCTAATGAGCTCATCTTTAAAAGTACTTGAAATAGCAGGTATGTACTTCTTAAAATTTTCATCAATAATTTCATTTTCATCTCCCCCCAACTTATCCTCAATAAACTCTTTATTTCTCACCTCACCATCAATTTGGGCTATGATCTATATCATTCATTTGAAACCTATTATCAATCTCCTCAATATTTTCTTGATTTTTATCTTCTTCAAATTTATCATTAATTAATTTTTCATTATTTTCTATAATATTTTCTTGATTATGACGAGAGAAATTCTCGTTAAGTGTATGATCTGAGAAACCATCACTCCATAATGTTGTAATTATTACCAAATTTTCAGACAATAAATTTTCTGATAGTAATTGATCTGATTGAGTTTGATAATCAAAATGATTTACTGGAGTGATAGTTGATTCATTAGGTTCCTCCCCATATAATATTTCTACAATATATTCATCATTTATTTTCAAATTATCTTTCTTTTGACTTAGCATTTGTTCGTTAAGGGATTCAGCTTCTAAAGCATTTGGAAATGCTAAGTCATTTTCAAAATATGAATTTTCCAATGGTATTGGATCTATTTGAAAATTTGAATGATCAATTAGATTATCAATTTGGTCAGTATGATCTGTCGTCCTAGAAAATGATTGTTGGTCGAAAAGGATTTGTTGATCTAATCCTTCGAATCTTCCCTCTAAGTCATCTAAGTGAGGAGATTGTTGATAATCTACTTGATCTGATGAAAAATTTGAAAAATCATCTTGTGGAGGATTCGAGTGCAAATACATATTTTTATAATGTTCAACTCGATTTACGCACTCTGCAAATTTTTTTGCTATGTTTTCAAAGCCATTGAGAATAATATTTTGCATGTTTTCAAATTTCTCATCATAATTATATGTTTGATGAAAAGATTGGTTAATAGGTTGAGGTGATGAAAAATTTTCTTCAGGATATGCAGATGGCCCATATGTATTTTCATAATGATTAGATTCATATTGATAATTTGAAAATTGGCTTTGCTCAGGTGGCCACTGGGTTTGTAGATATGGAGGGTAAGGTTGTATTTGTTGATTTGTCCAAGAAGTATTAGGACAACTCATCCATTCTGAGTTATGTGTATGTGAAAATGAATTATAATCAGGTGTATGGAACTTATGAAAATTTTGCACTCGCGCTTGATATGGTAAAAATTGAGACTCATTAGAATATGTCGTTTGAAAAGGAATCGATGTATTTACGAATGAACCGTTTGAGTTTTGATAGGCAAGTAAATCATTAAGCTTTTGGTTTAATTCTTCCAACTTACCTAACCGCTGATCAATAAAGTTCATGTCCATTCTTTAATTTTAGTTTTATTTTTTTTTTTTTTTATTATTTTTTTTTTTTCTTTTTAAAGCAGGAAAGAATTGAAATTGGTAATCCAAAGTTCAAGTGCAATAAGTAAAGAAAGCAGATAAATAAAGCAGTAAAGATTATACTATTGAAAGCAAGTAAAGAAAATTTAAAACAACTAATAAAACAATTCAAACCTCAAATATAATATTTATCTTGAGCAAAGAATCTATCTCTTTCTTGTTTTGTCCAATCTTTTGGAATCTGTCCTACTGCTTTATAATTGATAATGTGTGCAAACCATGGAGGCGCAGCTTGAGTGATGGCTAAAAGATACTCATCTGGAAAAGAGTCATTTATAGATGAACTTTTTGGCGTAATAATTCGAGAAAGATGATCAGCGACTACATTTTCAGAACCTTTTTTATCTCGAATTTCAAGATCAAATTCTTGTAATAAGAGAATCCATCTAATAAGTCTTGGTTTTGCCTCTTTTTTAGACAGTAAATATTTTAAAGCTGAATGATCTGAGTAGATGATAACTTTGGCTCCTAGTAAATAAGAACGAAATTTTTCAAGGGCAAACACTACTGCAAGTAGTTCTTTTTCAGTGGTGGTATAATTGATTTGGGCATCAGTAAGTGTGTGACTTGCGTAATAAATTACCACAGGCTTCTTATTTACCCTTTGCCCTAAAATAGCCCCAACAGCGAAATCAGAGGCATCACACATAATTTCAAATGGGAAGGACCAATCAGGGGATTGAAGAATTGGAGCTTTAGTTAATGCTTCTTTTAGTAGCTCAAATGCTTTCAGGCACGATTCATCTAGATTGAATGAGGAATCTTTACATAGTAAACTTGTTAATGGTCTGGAAATTTTAGAAAAGTCTTGAATAAATCGTCGATAGAAACCCGCATGACCAAGGAATGACCTAACCTGTTTTACTGAGGTTGGAGGAGGTAGATTAGTAATTAAATCGATTTTAGCTTTATCTACTTCTATCCCTCGTTGTGAGACTATATGGCCAAGAACTATTCCTTCATTTACCATAAAATGGCTCTTTTCCCAACTTAGTACTAGATTCTTTTCTATACATCTTTTTAGGACTTTTTCTAAATTTTCCAGACAAATGTCAAATGACTCACCAAAAAGTGAAAAATCATCCATAAAAATTTCAAGAAATTCCCCTACCATATCTGAGAAGATTGCCATCATACATCGTTGAAAGGTTGCCGGTGCGTTGCATAGCCCGAATGGCATTCTCCTAAATGCAAATGTGCCGTATGGGCAAGTAAAGGTGGTCTTTTCTTGATCTTCTGGATAAATGGCGACCTGATTGTATCCTGAATATCCATCTAGGAAGCAAAAATATTTTTGACCTGCTAATTTTTCTAGAATTTGATCAATGAATGGGAGTGGAAAATGATCTTTCTTAGTCATAGCATTTAATTTTCTATAATCAATGCAAACTCTCCATCCTGTGGTCAATCTAGTGGGTACGGCTTCACCTTTTTCATTGGTTACTACCGTGAGTCCAGATTTCTTTGGTACGACTTGGGTTGGGCTTACCCATTTACTATCAGAGATTGGATAAATGATTCCTGCATCAAGCCACTTGACAACTTCCTTTTTCACTACCTCTTTCATAATGGGATTGAGTCGTCTTTGCATTTCTCTACTTGGTTTAGCATTTTCTTCTAAATATATATGATGCATGCAAATAGATGGGCTTATTCCTTTTAAATCGGTCACTGACCAACCTATAGCACTCTTATGCATTTTAAGAATATCAACAAGTTGTTTTTCTTGAGTTATAGTTAGATTTGAGGCTATTACTACTGGTAGTGTTTGATTAGGACCCAGAAATGCATATTTAAGAGAGGTAGGTAGAGATTTAAGTTCAAGTTGTGGTGGTAACTCAGTAGATGGAGGTGAGGGCTGAGATTGCAAAATTGGTAAAGGTTCAATAGTATTCCAATTGTTAAAGGGTTGAGGGAAATTATTTAAAACATTTACCTGCATTTATGGCATCATGTTCAAAATCGAGCGTGAAGCTTGACAAATCATTGATAATATCAACCGCAAAACACCCGTCATCGCCGTTTGGGTACTTAGAAGCTTTAAAAATATCAATTTTGAATTTTTCACCCCCAAATGAGATGTCCATTATACCAGTTTCACAATTAATATTAGCTTTTGCAGTGGCTAAGAACGGGCGCCCTAAAATGATAGGTGCATTATTTAGCTCTGAATTCGAGGTCATGTCAAGAATAAGAAAATCCACTGGAAAATAACAATCATTAATTTTGATTATAACACCCGTCATCGTCGTTGTAGTATAGTGGTGAGTATTCCCGCCTGTCACGCGGGTGACCCGGGTTCGATCCCCGGCAACGGCGCCAAAAACTTGATGCAAACCAAGTGCTTGTCGTTAAGAGCACTGTGATCACCAGTTTAATTTAAATTAACCGAAACACATTAAAGCTACCACTATACGAGTGATAGTGTAGAATAATGGTGAGTCGGGTCGAATCCACAGAGAGGCGATGTAGTTTTGAATTGTTTTTAAGAGAAAGAAAGGGTATATAGAAGAGAGAGAAAGAGAAAGAGAGAAGAGAGAAGAGAGAGAAAGAGAGAAGAGAGAGAAAAGAAGAGAGAGAAAGAGAGAAGAGAAAGAAAAAGAAAAGAGAGGAAAAGAAGAGAGAGAAATAGAAGAGAGAGAAAGAAAAGGAAAGAAACTAAGAGAGAGGAGAGAGAGATGTTAGAGAGAGAGAAGAAGAAATTAGAGAGAGAGAGAGAAGAGAGAGAAAGAAGGGAGAAAAGATTTAAACATAAAAGAAATGGAGACAAGAAGCTAAAAGAAATTAACTAACAACTTAATTAAAACTATTCTAAGAAAGCAATAAAAAACTATGAAATTTAACTATTAAAGCAGCAAAGAGAATTATATTAAATTTAATCTAACAATTACAAAGCAGAAAATAAAGCAGTAAATCTAATTTAAAAATTAAAACTACAAATTAAAATTTAACAACTACAAATTACTACCAACTATAAAGCAGAAAATAAAATTTACATCACCCGTAAACAGCGAATCTCCACGTAATGGAAACTTTTATTGCTTGGCCCCACCTCCTTGCTACGGGTCCCACAAAATGGGTCCCACCTCCTTGCTACGGGTCCCACCAAATGGGTATGTGGGGTATGGGGTGTGTCTTTGGGATGAGTGAAGCCCCCTTTTTATAGGCGTGTGAGGGACCCTCCCTCCTTGCTACAATCCGATGTGGGATTCCCACTTCTGCCTTCAACCGTAGCTGCTGCTCCGTTCGTTCGTCGGAAAAATTGGGTATTTTTCTGGTAGCTGGATTTCGTTGAGCGGTCCATGTTTAAATCGTGGCTAAAATTTGGAGAAGGCAGCCATGAGTTTGAGAAATTGTCCGCTGGATTTGAGTTGCTGAAAGGGGTCGGCCGGTTTTGCTTGATTTGGAGTTTTCCAGCTGTAGAAAATCGGGCTGAAGCTGGTTGGTTAGAGCTAGGAATACAGCGCCCAGAATCCAGGCTCAGATGATGAACAGAAAAAAAATCGTGTGGCTGGTTTTCCGTGGCTGAAATTACTGGATGTGCTGCTGATTTTCAATGGTTCTTGGTTGGATTAAAATGGTGAGATCTTGCTGTTTTGGAAGCTGCCGAAATTTGGCCATGAATTACAGGTTGGCCGGACGGCTTGAATTTTTGTGGCCGGCAATTTCACAATTGCAGGTAGGTTGCTGTTGGAAATTAGTTTGCTTGAAATTTCTGTTGCCTGTCAATGGATTGCTTTCATGCTGTTGTCCGGTCGGCGTGTAGCTGGACCCTGTTTTGGAATTAAATCTGCTGCCGGAAAGGGGCTGGGCGAAAACGGATGGGGAAGATGGAGATGGGTTTATTGGAAGCTGCAGATTGTTGCTTGAATGGGTGGGCACGAGCTGCTTGCTGCCGGTGGAGAAGGCTGAATGCTGGGATTGTGCGGACAGATGGCTGCTGGTCGATTTTCGGCCGGTGCTGAATCATTGCCGGTCAGATGGGTTTTCATGGCTGCCCGGTGCTGATTGGCTTGGAAAAAGGTTGCCGGAAATTAAAATTGCAGAGGCAGGTTTTCTGCCATCGCCGTAACTGGAGGACTGGACGGTGGACGCGCTGAATCGGGGCTGCCGTTGGCTGCAAACGATTTGGGGTTGGATTGGAAGTTACGGAGGTGGGTGGATGGAGTGGATCCGCGGCTTGGGAATTTCCATGGCTGCCGACAGTTGATGAGGTTCGGATTTGGTTAAAAACGAATGTTTCCCGGAGATAACGGAAAGTGGCAGTCGGTGAGTTTCCTGCTGCAATGGATTATGGCTAGGATTTTGCTATTTCGGTTGGTTGGATTTGGGGCCGGTCCAAATTTCCGGGTTCATGGCAGAACACGACTTGGAGAAGACGGTGCTGAATCGTGGCTTGCTGCAACAGCTGGCTCGGTGGGTTTTTGGATTGCTGTCGTTGGTGGTTTGAGCCAAAGGTGCTGCCGGATTTGCTATTGCTTGGATTGGGGCTGAAATCGTGAATGGAAGATGGAGTGCTGGCCATCACGGGTTGGAGCTGCTGCCGTTTTGAGATCCATGGCTGCCGTGGAATTTTTCGGTGATGGGTTTCTGAAATGGGGATGATGGAGCACCATAAATGGTGCTCCGGCGCTGCACCAATCATCTGTACTTATGCAAAAGAATAAGAACGTGATTTTCCATATTTGATTTTTGTTAAAATAATTTTAATAAACCCACGTAGACTTTTAATTTACTTTTGAGCGCTTGTTGAATTTATTTTATTTTATCTTAAGATTTTATACCGGTTTACTTTGCACCCATATTTCAAAGTTAGCTTATTTAATCCCTTTTAGCTTGTTTAATTATTTTTATAATTTCATATTTTTCAAAATATTGCAAAAATGACCCGTTTTATATTAAAATTAAAGATTTTATCGAAAATATGATTTTCATAGAATTTCGCTTAAAACATGCATTTAATTATCATTTTAATATTTAACAACGTGAATTTAATATAAAGTTAAAGGTAAATTTTTAGACTTATCAACAAGCCATTATAATGTTGTCACTGCACCGTTATGACATGAGTATATTTGTAAAGGTTCGAGAACTACATGGGTATATTTGCAAAAACTAAATATACCCATTTAATTTTTGAAATTGCATATATACCCATGTACGTGCGCGGTACAAAGTTCATGGTCCAGAACTCTTTTTTTATTCATCCTATTGGCTCTACTCATCCGAAATAGATATCTTCCAAATTGGGGAATATCAATGAAGCCCCTAATCCTTATTAAATTAGCCCGTTCATAATACGAATTAGAGTTCGGTTACTCTGTTTCATTTAGAACAGAACGTAAAAAGACTCTTTGAATACCTAGAGTTTTAGAAGTAAAGATAAGTTTATTATCGTTCAATAAGCATCTTGTATTTCATAGAAATTGGGGGTAATATAATCCTTACGTAGGGGCCAGCCTATCCAACTTTCAGGCATCAAGATACGTTTCAGGCGTGGGTGGTTCTCATAAGAGATTCCCAACATATCATAAGATTCCCGTTCTTGAAAATCAGCACTTTTCCAAATCCAGAAAACGGGACGGGACTCGAGGATTCC